>SRPZ01000040.1:0-148997 GCA_018360255.1 Claviceps maximensis
CGCTGGTTCTCGATGTTTTTTTTTTTTTTTTTTTTTTTTTTTTAAAGTTTCAAGTTTCTGTTTTTAGTCCGGCGCAAAGCCGAGACATAAGTGAGACACACTCACGACGCAGCAGAATGAATGTAGGCGGCCAAAGAGAAGAAGAGGAGGGGGGGATTGACGCTCAAGGACAGCGAATCTACGCTCTTCGTCTAATTAAATCCATGTACCTACATAGATTACATACCTACATACCTATGTAGGTACATAGGTATGTAATCTACATGTGTATGTAGGTACATGGATTTTGTTTGACCCCTTTTGGTAACAGTCCGATTGCGGCTCTACATGCACAATGTATGTACATATGTACATATGTACATGTACATGTACACATGTCAATGTAACATCACTGACGCTGTCAACGCTGCACCTGCATGTGGCCAGCTGCACGCCTGGCGAATCATGACCAAGTTCTACTACGCAAATTGCCGAGTAAGCAAAGACATGCATGCACGCCCGTAAAACGCACCACACTCCGGATATAACGATTTGCACGCCAGCTCGGAAACCCGGGAGTTGTCGTGCGGCCACGACTGCGTTTGCGTATTCCAGCCAGATCCAAAACATCCATCCAAGATCCAAGATCATCCGATCTAATAGCATCTACGCCACCCCGCCTCTACTGGCCTGCACCAGACTGGATAATCTCCCCCCACCGAAAAAATTGTTCACGGAGTCATAAGCACCGAGCGAACCATCACCGCTGACATCTGGCAATGCTGACAAGGGCTTTACCATATCAGCTCAAGTCCAAACCAGCCCGTCGATTGCACCATGACCCGATGGGCAAAAGAGCCGTTTCGTCATCAAATTGGATCTACATGCAGTCAGCAAGTCAGAATATTGATAACAAGCCTTGCAGTGTCTGTTGCTCGATGCGATGCCCCCGACAATATAGTCTGATAGTGAATGCCTCGACACGACAGCAGTCGACTAAGATGATGCGGCAAAATGCACGTGAAACTACCACTCTCCATTCCTGCAATCATGCGTCAATGAATAAGCAAATATACCTACACCATAGTCTGTTCTGCCCCATAAACCCAAAACAGTCATGAGACGCTTCAAAACTAGACGCCGAACGAGTTGCAAACATCGGTGCTACTTATGAGCAGAGATTCGAATCGACCAGAACCCTAATCACATCAAATCAGACGTTGCCGAGACTGAACTTTTTTTCATCCTGCGGAATGCGAGGCAAATGTTTTGTCATCAAGCCTCCCACCAGCACGCTGCGCTGACCTTTTCACAAAAATAAAAATATGAACCCATAATAGGGTGACGGACATCCACCATTCTTTGACATCGATCCTACTTCTAAGTTCTTACGGCATCAATCATCAAACACTCCGTTTCTACGTGTCTGTCGCCGACTTCCAATACAAGAGAATAGGTCAATGAGGGCCGAAACGTATTCTCAGGCGATTCTTGTTGGCACACCTCTGCTCTATGAGACGGACACAGAGACATCCCAAGCAAATCACAGTAACATGCATGAGTAGGCTGTCCAAGCTTGGAGGCTGAAGACCTTTGACGCGGACCCTTCTACGAACAAAATGAGGGGTCTTGGAGATCAAGGCACGACACAGTTTTCCCGTTTGTCAAGACCAACGTAGTATCCTCAGCTGCGTCTTGCATTCGTCGTAACTTCCCTGTGCGCGACATGGAGTTAACAAGCTTCTTGTCAGAGTCATGGGAGAACCGAGAAAGCGGCGAGACATACATATATACATTCTCGGCCTGCACCCCTTCCAATCGGTAACTTTTGGTGATTTTGTGACTTCCCCTGCAACAAAGATCGCGTTCGACCAAGAAGTCATACAGATAACAATGGATAACACAAATTCGTCCATATACCATCCGCCAGCATAGCTCCTGGCTTCAACCTCCTGGTGACTGGCTACGATAAAGAAACATTTGATGAGTGAAGCCGGACCAATACATTAAACCTGGAACACAACGTAGAACCTTGGCTCGTATACATTCCATTCTTGATTTCTTAAAGACGAGCAAAGCGGACCAACACTTTGAACGCACACCTGGGCAACACAAACACGAGCATGGATACGGATTCACAATCTGTTCAGAATATAGGTTCTAGTTCAGAGATGACGGAATATTTCCTGGTAGCATCGTCTCTCATTCAAGTGTATAAAAAAGCTGCGCCTATTCTCAGCCCTCTAAAACTTGCCTTGTATCGAAGCAACGAATATGATGACGCTTCTGGGGTCCTGCAATGGACTACCTCACAACTTGATCAGGGCCTCTCTCACATCTTCACATCTGCTTACTGCATGTATAGTAGCGCCGAGAAGCACTATTTTGACGGAATACAGGATCTTGTGATATGCAGCGGTTGAAATCGATGCGTCGGCACGACGAGGGGTCCAAGTGCCAGGTATCTACCTAGATTATATGTAGGTACATATATACATGCAGACATAGAGAATATGTACTTATGCCTTGAACATCAGGCGAAGGAGGATTGAATTCCGTGACCATTGACTTACGTGGTGTTTACAAAATTTGTTCATGTAGTTCGTCTGTATCCACGCAGTGGCTCTGATGCGTTCTGCCTACATTATAGCTGGCAATGTTGCGCGTGCCTTTCACATAAAGAATTCTCCCATATTGTATACACGAGGTTCAATGACGGGGTCTTCTCGCGTGATATACATCAGTGTCTGACAAACGTCTTCCTGAAATCACATATAACATTATTTCTTTTCAGAGCACGCCTATCAGTACATCAACGTGTTCCTCGTATAAAAGTCTACCAGTCTTTACAGCAGGTTGTCATAGAGGTAATCTCCCAGCATTTATGATCTTGCTACTTCTACAGCACAACATTCTCTTCATACACGAGACTCCTCATTGCAACGCGATCCGTATACACTACACCCATCGGTGCTCGCCGCTGTGCACCACGTACCGCAACCACGCAGTCTTTGCGACACCATCTCTTCAAGCGAATTCATTTCTTCAAGCCCAGTCTCGTGGCTAATAGTCTACAAAATCCAGTCACCATGGTCTCTATTATCGAAACAGGCAAACCATCCCCTACTTCGCCCCCTTTCCACCTCTCACACTACGCACTTGAGAAACTGGCTATTATACACGTAGCCCTGCAGAAACGGTTGCTGCCCATACTGGAATAGACGATTCGTCAAGTCTCGAGCTCGAACATGATTCTGGCAAAAGATGCGGCGATTCATGCTGCTGTGAATATCTTGCGGCTCTTGACGTGGCATTTGGTTGAGGACTGAACAAATAGGAAAGCTCATCACGAGGAGTTGCTACACATTTTTAGACAAACGACGGACGGGAATGACTTGTGTTGATGGCTTTGAGTTCGCTGGCTTCAACTACCCCCCCTTCGTTACCTCTTTGTCGCTTCCGTTTTGTCTCTGAGTGGTCGTTAAAGTATTCTCAGGAGTATCACGACTTCTACTTTGGGTCCAACTAGTTCTATCAGACTTTTTGCAGCCCGCTCCACTAATCCCTCGTTTTACACGCATGAGTATCAGAAGAGCCGAGAACATGATACGGGGAAAGCGGAGAATCGGCCTGCCTTTTGCATCACCGGTTGTGCAAAGCGCAGGACAGGCGTAAAAAGCACGGGGTCCCCCACCTTTTTCTCTTTCTTGTTTGTTTTATAAACATGTAGATAAATGTATATCATGTAGATATTGGGTAGAGACTTGATATGTTATAATACTTCCATTAGATAGCTCATACCATACTACCTAGGTATTGTTAATCGAGCAATAGTAAAGCCCTGCTTTGGAAGAATAGTGGTGAGAAACATGACAGTGTGGATAGTCGGTTCTGGTATGTGTATAGGGTAATAAAACTCCCGGTTTAGGAAAAACACAAGAAAGCAAGAAGCAACAGCAGCAGGCATTTTTTTTTACATGAAGCAATACAGGACGGTGGCGAGCAGCAGAGAGCAGCAGGGGCAAGATTATGATAAGGAACCAAGAAGCAGCAGAGCAGCAGCTTCCTCGGGATCCGATCCGATCATCACCTTCCCTGCATCAGGATGACTGGCATAGGACTCCAACATACCGCAGAGGCCGGACTGATCACACCGACGCCTCCTATAATGCTCTAGACAGTGTAAGCGCATACACGCGCGCATACGTCGATGCCTATGTATGTATGTATATACAAGAAAGAGTATCTACCCACCCAAGAGAAAACAAAGCCCACGCACCAGTCACGAC
The DNA here is from genome assembly GCA_018360255.1 of Claviceps maximensis. Classification (NCBI taxonomy): domain Eukaryota; kingdom Fungi; phylum Ascomycota; class Sordariomycetes; order Hypocreales; family Clavicipitaceae; genus Claviceps; species Claviceps maximensis. The sequence continues at coordinate 4,269 of SRPZ01000040.1, forward strand.
AGGCGCAAATTCTACACCCACAATCGCGGTTCTGGGACTTGTTCCATCCTTGTATAGTCACGTCGTATCATGTACGAACAATCGTGTGTCTTTTCGTGGCCGCCGCCCCCTTCTTCCTTTTTTTCTCTTTTTCTAATACCGCCATTTTCCGTCCGTAGACGAAACCAATAGTATGCTGCTCATGGGCGGCGATTTCAGAGGAGTCTCGTGTCGTTGTGTGAATGGGTGGTCATTTGGCATACTTATTGGCGAATATATCTGACTTGTTGAGTATTGCACATACCATATCTATGCACTTGGCTAGATTTGTATATGCACATAGTATGTGTATGTGTAGAGGCAGAGGGACAAATGGGAGGAATACGTCTGATTAAGAACGGGGGACTTGGTAACAGCGTTTTTAGAAGACTCTCCTATTTTCTCTTTCCTTTTTCCTTCTTTTTTTTTTCTTTTTAAAAAAGGCCTTATTTTTGTTTAAAAAGAAGAACAGACAGACACACGATATAGAATGAAAACAATGTTCCCGTCCCATCTATAGCATTCATCCGTGCCCATGGCCCCCAATCCCACAGCCCGTCCTCTGGGCCAAATCGCCAGATACACACCAGCATCCATGTATAAGAACATGCATGGCGCGGGACCTATGCATTTATATGGATTTATAACAAAAAAAACACGTCTGCTGGTTATTTATACGTCTACTGTGCTATATAGCTGGGCAGTCAAGACAAACATCACGCTAATCAGTTGAGATGGACACTGCGAAATAAACGAAAACACGGAGACGAGAAGACAGACACATATATAAAAATAAAAACGAAAATAAAGCAAATAAAAACAAAAACATAAACATAAACACAAAGAAAAACAAAAACAAAATAAAACAAGAACAAAATGAACAAAAAAATCAGCCCCCTCCCACAAGAGCGTCTGGTCATTCTGACGGATATGTGACGCAAAGACACTTCCAAGGCTCGTGCATGATGGGCACCTGCATTGCATGCCATATGCATGTCTCTCCCGGGGCGCGTCTCGTTGTAACGCGTAAAGGGTCCAGTTCTGGGCTGGTCGTGGCAGGACATTCACGCAAGTCAGGGACGAGACGGGACTGGAACAATGCCTGGTGAATGTAGGGGGGAGAATGGAATGAATGAATGAATGAATGGATGGATGAATAAATGAATAAACGAATAGATGGACGAACAAAGAGATAGCTAGGTACCTTCCAGCTAGTAGATAGATGCATGGTCGGACAGAGCGCCAGTCAGCCCATGTCGTCACGAAGCATGAAACTGCCAGACGTTGCCAACCCACGGGAAACAAGTGCGAGCGAATCAATACTCGGAAGCGCCGCCTCAGATAGAGAGGGGCAAAAAAAAAGGAGAAAAAGAAGAATGAAATAAAAGAAAATGCAAGACTGGTCAAGCAAGCACGATTTTCTAGCAGCAAACACATACACATGTACACTCTGCTTCGTCACAGACTCGCTCGTCCCGGGCCCGGCATTGCATTGCTTAGCGTGCATACGATGGAAGTCCATAATTAACCCCCCCCTCCCTTCCCTCGGACTAGTAGCTCTAGACACATGCGAAGAACAATGATGAATGCGGGGGATTTCATCCGTTCTTGCTCTCTCTCAAAAGTCTGTATCCCATCACAGATCCTTTTCACCTTGGCGGGCCAATTCGCCGCAAATCGACAAAGATCGACCTGTCGTCCCTTTGGCCGTGATCCGTCTCAAGGGTTCTTCTGGCTCAATCCGTGACTCGTCTTTGGACCGTACCTGATGTGCCTTGGTCATGCGCTCATTCCCAAGAGACGTGCTAAGGACAGATGTGGGGGGTACAATAAGAAGCCGTCCGTCCCAACTGACGAGGCGAAGATGCCAGCTCCATCAAACTCACCTTAGCCAGGCCCAGCATAGGTGGCTTTGCCTAGCTTCACGCGTCTCGCCAATCCCAACTCAAGATGCACAACAAAGCGTCGTCCATCGCATCTGTCTAGCTGGCTGCCGTCATGGCCCTGCTTCGCAGACTCGTCCTCCTCATCGAGGTCATGAATAAGCACGATGCTGTTGAAGGAGGGGCGTGCATTGGAGGTTTCCTCAGCAAAGCGGTTTAGTCCCAAGTCTTGCGCCGCGCCGTCCCCTCCCCCCCCCGTCTGTGCGCTGACGTAACGGACTTCTTCGTAGAAAGGATCTCCTGGAATCTTTAGACAAGATCGAGAAATCGAGAAGCCATCGGCAACGTGTCCGGCAACCATGGAACTCGCAATTTCGAAAGGCATGGCAAAGCGCGTCTTTTCCATCATGCTGACTAGCCGTTGCGATGCTACGATTTCGACACGCACGCAACTCCTTTCCACTTTAGCCACCCGTGTCGGGTCGCTTGGTTCGCTCGACCTGCCCATCATGACAGCTCGGTCGGCTTTTTATTTTAGCTATTTGTGACCTTTTCTCACGTTTCCTCTGACTTCTTTCTCCTCATCCTGCTTGGCGCCATCGTCGTCTTGGTTGCGTGCGTGCCGTGCGTTTGTTTCAGGTCCCGTGATCGTCACCCAACCTCGGAAGAATTTCTGTTATCCAGCTTTGCCGGCCCGAGCTGGTTTTTGCTTCTGCGGACCCCATATTTTGCAACAATGGAGAGGAAGAATCGCCTGCTCGTCGCCAGCCATTCTATTCGCAGAAATCATGTTCCACGAGGTAAAAGAAGAAAAAAAAGAAAAAAAAAAGAAAAAAAAAAAAGAAGAGAAACCCTGTCGTTTGCTATGGCATGCCTCGGGGACCAGTCGAGCTTCATTTGCAGGTGGATTGTGGCAGTTTTTCTTTCCTTCTTTTCTTTTCTTTTTTCTTCCCCTCTCCTCTTGAGCGGAGACGAGGCGGAGCTCCTGGTGGGTGACGATGCCTTTTGTAGATGGGCATGGTGGCGTGCGGATCAAAATGGGGCGACGGGTGGCCCCCTCATGTCTGTCTGTCTTTAGCCTGGAACGTTCCGTTTCCGTTATACGTGCGTACGCCCATACATATGCACATACCAAGATACGGTAGTAGCATACAATGCGGTAGTTGGACATGACCGAGGACAGGTATTTTCCTGTGCCTCTATCCCGTCTCTCTGCCAATGAGCGGCAGGCCAAGAAAGGGGTGATGAGGCCAAATCTCAATCGACACCATGCGTGCATCATTAGTACATGCAGTCACATCAGGTAGGATTATCTGATGGGCTGGTCCCGGGAAGTGGAAGGGTTTGGGTTTGGGGGTTTGGGGCGTGGCCGAACGAACCTGGACTGACGTACACCGCCTTGCCAAAACTGTCAAACTGCCAAGCTGCCAAGCTGCCAGACACTCCGTTCTCGCTCCGTCTCGCTCCGCCTCGATCCTGGATTCTGACTCTTGCCGCCTTTTTGTCGTTGTCCGAAGCGCGACCATCTCGCGTGTCAGCAGAGCACGGCTGCTGACGCCCACGAGTCCACGAGTCCATCACCTCCATCAAGCGGAAGCTGGCCCGTGACGTTTGACGCGAGCCTCAGTTGCCCACTCTAGCCTGCTGCACTACACCAACACACACGTCAAAGCTTGCATTCCGAATGCGGGAAGGCGGTCAAAGCTTTCCAGACAAGCAAGTTAAATTGGATCGGGCCTCTCCTTGCTTCGTGTCGTATTGTATGTGTACTCGCGGTCGTGTTGAATGTATGGTAGGTACCTGCCAGCTAACATACACGGCAGTGTCTAGCAGAATCTCCCGTGTTGTACATACATATGTACATATTTCATGTGCACATGTACCGTACATACATGTTTGTACATACATGTATGCATCTTAGCACCTCTCACCTCCATTCATCATCTTGAAATTTGTTGTCTGAAACGCCGGGCCCGCAAACCCTTGAATCGAGATTGTTTTTGTGTCCGAGTAAGCGAAAACCCGGACCATGATGTTCGAGGCAATTTTGCTCCCCGCGTGCCGTCAGCATGCTTGCCAAGGGCTGCCTCCCTGCGTTCCTTCCAAGCCGACCTACATGGTACATATTCGACACTGAATGTAATTTATATACCTGCGCATGGCTCATGGCGACAATTGCTGCATACCATCCGTGACAGATATACACACACACATTATGTACATACTATATACATACATATGTATGTACATACAGCATGTTGTACGATGCACATGCCCCGTCAAAGGATTGTGTCTCGCTGTCTATCCGCCAGCCTCCGTCAGACCTTGATGCTTCAGATGCCAGTGATTTTTCTTCTTCTTCTTCTTTCTTCTTTCTTCTTTTCTGGCGAAATCGTCATGCCCCGCCCCCGGTCTTGCACTGGAGCAGCTCTGACCGACATTGCCTGAGAGTGAGCCATTCGAGCTTCGACTTGATTCAAGAGCATCACTCTGTCTTCGTTGCAATGCAGGCATGACTTGAGATGGAGCGACTAGCTGACCCTCTTTCCCCTCTCTCTTCTCCATTGATATGCCTGGCCTCTCCTCTCATAATTCCTCCTCGCCATGATTCCCTGGTCCAGACCGGGCGAGCAATTGACGTGGTTCGGAAGAAGCCTTTTTTTTTCACGTGCATGATGGGGCTAGTCCTCGGTATAGGATGACGGTAGTTTTTTTTTTTTTTAGTTTTTTTTTTTAGGTTTTTTTTTTCTGTCCATACACCCTCAAACCACAATTGTTGCCGGCCAATATTGAGCGATACGAAGTAAAGGAATGACAGAAGAAAAAAAAATTACAATACCTACGCCAAAGATCAATTGATATGGAGACCATCGCGCTGCGGCAAAACAGCCACAAGATGCTTGACCACCCGCCCCGCCCGCCTTGTTTTTTTTTATGGCGGGGACTAGGGCGTGTCGAGCTGAAAGACAAGCAGGTATAATCCGTGCATTGTGTGTTGTGTGTTGTGGACATTGGTCAATTTGGGTCCAAACGGCAATGCTACATACACACATATTTTGGGAGCAATTGTCGTCACATTGCTGACAATGCGGAATGGACCATCAAAGGATTCCATCACGACCATCTCGTCTTGGTGGAAGCGAGGGAGAGCAAGGGGGAGCAAGGATCGTGTTCAAAACCATCAATTGATACCCGATAACCAACCTTTTCTTCGTCTTTGCTTCGCTTTGACGCAACAAAAGAGAGTGATGGCGACCTGCAGCGCAGCAGCGTACACATGTACATACATATGTACATTGTACATACGCGATGCTTGCATACTATGCCGTGTCGCTGACTGGCACATATGATTCACGTTGACCCATTCCTTTTTCTTTCTTTCTTTCTTTCTGCTGCTTCTGGCGCGTCATCATGCAGAAAGTGGTCAGGCTCAAAACGTCACAAAGCGGCATACAATACATACATACTATGTACATATGTATGTATGTATGTACATACTTCCTTCCTAGGCAAGTATCTGGCTGGTCGCGCTAATGCTGATGAGAGATGGCGCTATCCGTCGCTGTCGCTGTCGCTGGTATGTTTTCTTTGCTCCTCGTCCTATTTTCCAAACGCGCTGGCACGAGACACCTGGCTGTCGCCCTACTTAAATAAGGACACATTGTGGACGGCCTCGGTGGGTTGTTCCGCTTGAGAGAAGGGTGAGGGGGAGGGGGTGGCTTGTTGAAATACTGATCACCAGTCTGGGGGTGCGCCGAGGCCATCAGCGACGACAGTGCAGGCATGAACCCAGTCGATGACCCGGACAGTCAATCAAGTCTTCGCCAGGACAAAGAAGATTGGTCCACTTCCTGGCCATGGATCTCAAGACGCCCTTTTCGCCACTAATTTCGAGATGCAGACACGTTCCATCGGATTTACAGTTTGCATACTATCGTCAGGGCCGGGCAACAATTGGAAGTACATAGCTATTGTGCTGTAGTTCGCTATGTTATTCACTTCCCAGAACGGCCGGGAAAGCGTTGGACTCGTATTGGCTCCCGACATCCAGAGTTGAGGTTACGCATCATTTCCAGTTGTCATCGCGTTGGTGCTGTGCGTGCAAGCCTCATTCTCTTCTTGGACTTACTGAGCGATATATTGCCGCTGTGCTTGTCTAATGTTGCACCGGGAATCATTTCACGCCAGGCGACGGATATGCGGATGTATGACATGACTCTCAAAAGTTGGCGCCTTTAACAACATTTGATCTGGGACCTGGGCGCTTGCGTCACCGCACAAGAACGGCATGTGTAGAGTACATGCGTACTCCATCAAAGTACACAGATGCTGATGTAATGCATGCGCTCGACCGAGTTGCCTTGCAACATGATATAAGCGAGGCAGGTTGCTGGCTGCTGTGAGCCACGAGGCTTCTTCATATCGTGCAGTCGGATCAATTATGAAAACGCGAATCTTGTCGCTTTTGGAGGTCGCCGAAAACGGCACATGTACGCGCTTCGCAGTGTTTCTTTTTCTTTTTCTTTTTCTTCCTCCAAAATGTCGCCGCGAGTATCGTGGGGGTTGGGGCGCCACCATCTCCGCAAAATTTAAAGAACAAAGCTATTAGCATAGCATCGACAGAATTTCGTCAAGTGAAAAGCGGACGGGGGCAGGACTCGCCTGACTGGCTCTACTGCCATGTGGTGAATGATAATGAGCGGATCACGCATAGCAATATTAGTTTATTTTATGGCCCGCTCTGCCAAGCTCACTCACTTATTAGCCAGCACCCGTGTCGTTGACCAGAGCTCCGCCAAAAAATAAAATAAAATAAAGAACCATGCACAGACATTGGTTGCCGTTCCCATCGACTTTGAGTCACGAAAGCGCCACTTCACTACCGACTTTTCAGCAGCTCAATCCACACGAATAATTAGGAATTTCGATTCCATGTTCAGTCATGTACAGGACCGAAACGCGATTGGCCATTGAGAAGACTTCGACGCCGCATATGCCGCTGTATTGGCCACCCAGTCTAGGCGGCACAAGTAAAGACGCATGCTTGGCCACAGCGCGTTCGAGTGTAAAAGCCAATATATCGATGACATATTGAGCGACAGCTGCAAGAAGCTGTCTTCTTAACAAGTGAGCCATAGCATCGGTGAGCCACTGGCCCCATATTGTAGCTGCGTCATTAATCATCAATGTCAGTTAGTGCAAAGCATGTTACTGTACACATGTATGTACATACAGTGGGTGTACATATTTCCAACAAAACGTCTCCACTCGTGGGTGAAATGACGTTCGTGCCAGTATTTATGTAGGCACAGTTGCGTCGTCGCTCGCGGTTCATGCCCCTTATCAGGCAGTCCTCCCAAGCAAAGAGGCAGCGTGTCTCGTGGTGCTCTATTTTTGCAAGCCGTGCTACGATGTCTTCTGTTTGACGATGTGCGTTTTTTCAAAGGGCACGGCGATCTTGAGATATGTCCCGTTATTTTCTTGTGGATATTCTAGTGATTTGAGGGTAACTTAGATGCCGTGACGCGTTTTTCCTTTGTAGAAGCGGCATGGATTGGAGCATGATTGAGATGACCCAGCTGGAGAGGCATCAGGCGCGATCCGCGTCGGCAAGATTCTAGTGGTAAAACTGAAGCCGTCTGCGTTATTGGTCGGATATTGGAGGAACCCATCTTGCTACGCATGATTAAATTTGGATCTCGTTCACTCGTGCCAAGACGTGTTTGGCGATCCTAATTGTCCAGTGCCTCATGAGGCTGACTGTTAAACAGTCAAGGTCCGAGGCTCCACGACGAGGGCGCCTGCTACCACCAACAAAAAAGCTAAATCGCACAATCGATGTGTTGTACGTCGCTGCGGGTGGCCATGGTGGTACCGACGAAAGCCCTTGATTGGCTGCAAGAGGCTGGGCGAGAGGTCGTGAGGGGAATCAGACTCTCGATCCTGGATCCTGGCCACCGAGAAAAGCTGATGCCCACACTCTGTACAGAGTATTACAGAACGATCAATACCAATAGTCACCAACAAAGTATGCTTGCCCTGAAATTCGCAAACGAAGACTTGGTGGCACGAAGCTGCACCTGCATCAGGGACGAAATCCATCATCACCATTCAAGGCCAATCATGGCCCTGTGCGATCGACTTTTTGCTGCGTCAGTGCTGCTGCAAGTGGCCCGCCAGACCGGGGGAGAAGGGTTTCGAGCCAATGATGGCATCCTGAATAGAAGGAAAAAAAAAGGCCATTTGCGGCAGAAGTCCAATCATGCATCAAATGACCCCAAAGACGGTGCTTGCAGAGAATTTGGCAGCTTGACACGGCAAACACCGAACGAGGGCGCTGTTTGCATCGTGCATCGGAGGCTTTGATGGAAGTTCGAATCAATCGTCTCAAGTATGTACAGTATGTACAGACTGGTACTATTAGTCAGTGGTCCAACTCTCGAAACCCCAACTTCGCTGAAACAGGCGACTTCAGGAAGGAGGCACCCACCCACGCGAGGTTCCGCGCAGGTCAGAGAGCGTCTGGCCTTGTCCCAACGATACAGCCAATCAGAGGAAGGGGCCCGATATAAGACAGCACGAGACACGCACATTTCGACTTGACAACTGCAGCACCGGGCAGCGCGAGGAGTCGAACAAAGAAGCCCGAAACACGCGCCAAAACCGTGGCTGAGCCGAAATCAAAAAAGCTAGAGACACCCAGCCAGTTGACAAGAGACGCGGACAGGCCGGCCGAGCGACTGCACTGGGCGGGACCAGGTCAAAGAGCTAATGTTTCCTCTGCCGCCCAGCGGTGTCCCGAATAACAGGCAACAGGCTGCGCCCGGGGCATCGGCCAGCCTGGTGGCTCTCCACTGCCAGGAGACATCGATCGAAGAAAGGGCTTGGGAAGGGGAAAAGGAAGGAGAAATGGAGCTGGAGCTAGAGCTGGAGCTGGAGCTGGAACTGGAACTGGAAACGATCGATGGTCGGCCAACGGCGACGCATGCCGAGTTTTGGCTCCAGAGTTGACGCTATCTAACGCCTCCTGCTTGAGCCTAACACCCATCCGGCAGGCCAACGACCCTAAAAGCCTCTGCCGCTGTGCGTGATGTCGAGAAGTGCAATCCCATCTTGGGCGGAATCGACTACTCTACTCGGACGGCCAAGTCATTCTCCACGTGCCAGATGTTCCTGTACCTAGTATCCAGGCGTGGAAACGGCGTCCAGTCCAGTGCAGCACTCACTCCAGTCTCTTTATCAGACGGGGACGGAATGCGGAACACGGAACGCGGAATGCGGGGGGAGACGGTGTGCTGACTGCCCAGGATGGAATGGACGCCCTGCCGCAAGCTGAGCACAAAGCAGGCATCTGCTGTGGATTTCTCCGTATGTTGCTTTGTGAAGGAAGTCTGGGCTGAGTCTGGTCCACCTGCCTCGAAGTCGGTTCAAAGACATGCCACACACACAGCAGGTGGTGTCCTCCCTACATTTGGTACTCTATGTACATGTTCTACGTGTCAACAGCAGCAAAAAAGAAGGGAAAAAATAGGGAAAAAAAGAAAAGAAAAGAAAGTCAGAAATAACGGAGAGTGTTTCTTTTCTCCGTCATCTAATTACATATTTGTCTTTTTATCCTAGCGTCACGGCTCAACACGGCTATGGAACACGGGACACAGACACGCCCGCGATCTTGTGCAACAGAATCGGCACCAGGCATTTGGTGGTCCAGTCCGAACAAACACACACGAAAAAAAGTACCTACATGCATACTATTTACAGTATGCATGTAAAATGCGAGGATGATGATCCAGTCGCGACACGGGCGGATGTCAATAAATGTTAGCGACAACTTCTCAACGTGTTGATACTCGACATCGAATTGTGTCGGATAGTATACCGGATTTTCTTCTGCGGGGAAATGGAGTCCAATCAAAGCTAGGCCTTGTCCGTCCTGGACAACAGAACAAACAAGACGCCTGCTAGCTAGCTAGCAAAAGAAAAGACGGCATTCGCCCCTCCTGCCATGCCTCTGCCTTTTCAGGTCAATTCGGCTTCTGCTCAGGGGAGCTGCAAGGCAGAACATTGATGGTGAACTTTTTCTATGCCTGCTTCCTTCGCAACCGCCGCCAAGCAAGTCGGTTCAAACAAATTGATGTCAGATGTGTTCACCACTGCCAGGTGGGTCGTTGTACCTAAAAACAGCGACACTATCTGACACCTGAACCCTCTGTGCAAGATGTACATGTACATAGTAGCTGGTCCGACTCCTGCATTCATTCAATGTTGGATGTTGGTACGTTGCATGTGCTGTGCATTGGTTGCGTGCGCGGAGCCTGGAAGCGGCAAGTGGACCAGACACGATCAATTTGAATGTCGCTCGCTCCTCATTGCTCATCTCGCGCGCGCGCACTGTTACATGTCCAAGGTGCTGTCAGCCAGACGCCTTATAACACGCGCCACGCCCGCGATTTCTGCTGTGCATGCGCCGTTGGTACATGATAAGCACCAGACTTGCATGAGAAACACGGTGCATGTGGTTACAGTTAACACGCTCCTGGGTGGTCGAGAGCGCTTGCGGATGGAGATTACCAAGGGTGTCTGCGGTGATCTGGCTCGAACATGTCTTTCTGTTTTATTCAGGAACACCTTGCGCTGTATTGTGCTTTTTTTTTTCGAATGCAACTTGTGTCAAATTCCAGGTCTTTTTTTCAGGGGAGGGGGGGGGGGCACATGGCACCAGACTTGACACTCCAGTCTTCGCCGCTCGGTAACAGAGCACTGGTGGGCTCACATGACCGACCACCAATCAATCAAGCCACGACAAGTGCGGGCTGCCAGAATGAATGCGGACGAAAAATAGAAATAATACACCATCATCAGACAGGCTACATGCCTATTCCCAGGCAAGTTTGACCATAAAAATTTCGTCAACGCTCGAATCCAGACATGATGAACTGTGTGCACACTGTACTGTATCGGATGCTGCTTATACTACACACCGTATAAATCATGGCAACCACAATGATGCACGACTGGATGCACGATGCACGATGCACGATGCAAGACAAGGCAAGACACAACACGACACGACACATCAAGACACGACACGACAAGACACGACACGACACGACACGACAAGACACGATACAATAAAATCGTCATGACAGTATCTTGCGTCCATCCCGAGCATAAATCATGGTTCATACCGGCCAGCATTCCATACTGGTCACAGCCCGTCATACACGCACACAGGCAAGAAGAGCCTGGGACCGCGATTTGCGGGCGTCGTCCTTCTTGGCTCGTAGACGTAGATGCAAGCGCACGCCACCCCCCGGCTCCCGGCCCAGCCCAGCCAGCCCAGCATCCAGCATTATCCCAGGACCCTAGGCCAAGCCCAGGACGGGGCCAGGACGAAGCCAGAACTTGAGCAGCATTGTGTCTGGCGTATGGCGTTTGGCCTGGTTGGGATTGGGTCACGGAGGTCGTGGGCTGGTTTCGCGACCGTCAAGGCTCCCAGCCTGTCGTCCGTTATCCACCGTCCGCTTCCAATAGATCCAACAATGCCACATTCCGCCCACCCCTCCCCCCCGGCGGCTTGGGACGGGCAAGCCGACGACGGAGCGGGCGGACCCCAGTTGGCAGCACTACCAGACTGTAGCAGGTAGTGATGGTGTTGATGGCGGTGGTTGTGGTGGTGGTTGTAGTGGTAGAAGGAAGAATAGCAGGCCAGTCTGGGGCTCCTTTTTTCCCCCTCCCACGCACGCCCTCATCCACTTGTGCACATTGACCAGACGCATCCCCCCCCCCCCACCGCCGCAGCCCACTGGGTCTAGGCTGGTGTCTGGTACGTGTCTGCGTGCAGGCAGTATGTACATTTGTACATACAGGCAGCACAAGTCACCGGCTGGTGCGCAGGCCCCGTCCACGTCAGTTGGAGACGGCAACAAGGTCTCCAGATAGGTACCCGCTCAATTGCTCGCCTCTGGCTTGTCCTTGGTTCGTTGCTGGCCCTTGCCGCTCCTCCTGCCAGGGCCCGCGACACATGGATTAAGCGTGAGGGAACGCGCCGACTACCCTCGCCGCTCGTACCCAGCCTGGTTCATCCCAGCTGCAGCACTGAGGCTACCCAGGTCCCAGGCATCCCAGTCCACGCCCACCCAGAACGGTTGGCTGGCTGGCTGGCTCACTGGCGGACGCGTACTGGCGGGCGGGCTCTAGTCTCTTCATGTTGCCCGGCTTAATAACTCTGGTAGAGTAGGCAGGTACCCAGGCAGGTACCTGCCTACTCTACCATACCTTGCCAATACTCGCTCTGGCCGCGAGCTTGCTTGCTGGGTTCGGGTCACTCTCTGCTCTGGCGCTCTCCTGGTTAAAATTATCTCTCCGCCAGTCCTGGTTCCTTTCGTCTATCCTCCTCTTATCTTTTTATGCCACCTCCCACCTCAAACTCCTTCTTCCTCCTGCTTCTCTCCTTCTTCCTCATCCTCATTCTCTCCTCTCCCCACCTTCTGTCCAAATCATTCCCTTCATCCATCCAGCCTCATCTTGACCTGTTCGAACCAGCAGGTCTGTATCGATTGTGGCGACTGGATAGAGGAGAATTCCGCCAGGCTCTCAACCCCTTGGCTTTGGACCTCCGCCCACCCCTCTCCTCAGCCGCAGTCTTAGAAAGGAAGGATACCAAAATTGGAATCATTCAAACCCGGCCGAACCACCGACTCGAATTGAACAACGACGAGATTGAAGACGACTCTTTCTTTGGCGGTCAAGTTCCTGAAATTAAGCAACACCTTGGCTGGTATTTTTGCTTTTTTTCTTCTTCTTCGACCTATAGCCTAGTTTCCGTTCCACATAGGCACCCTAATCGTCTTCCGCAATACGCCCCCTTGAGCATTCTCGGCCCCGATCCGAGGAATTGAAATTCAATCTGCCCAACCCACTCGTCCTGTTCCCTTCGATACCCGTCGACGAGACGAGTATCAGACGTCCCTTCCCGAGACTGAGTCAATCTTTTCAGTATCGACACTGGCCGCATTGTGTCCTCGTTATTTTGGTTTTTTTTTTTCTTTCGTGATTGCAGATTGGCACAGCTTTGCCTTACTTTGTTCAGTGGGATTTCTTCGAGAGAAAGAACAAGTGTGATATACTTTTCCCGTCATCACATTTGTCTTGCATACGATATTTTGCTGTCGGTGTTGTTGCAGCGTTTATTTCCGTTGCCTTGCACTCAGCCTTTTTTCGTCAATTTCGCCTGCACTGCACTTGATCAGCCCCGTCAGCGTATTTCATTCATCGCCTGGAGTAGCCACGAATGGGCGCTTTTTTCTCTCTTTCTCCTGGCTTATCATCTTGAGCGTTTCTGAGGTCGTCATTTACGCCAAGGTGCCCAGCGACAAGCTTTTAAGTGATCGAACTGTCGAAGTGAGTGAGCATTTGCATTCGCAGGTATGTCCATGTGGAGTCCCTCCCACCATCCCTCGAATTGGATTTCCATGGTGGTGCGTCGAACTACTCAAAAAGACCTGCCCTTATTGAGTAACATGCCGTGGCCACAATTCTAATATCATCCTAGTTTTCCCCACTGTCCCAGTCAACTCAATTCCGAGCATTCGTGCGGGAGACGTTCACTCGTTGGTCCTGCCCATTTCTACGATTTGTCTCAACCCGCCCTCTGCCTCTTGTCCAGAGCACCCAGCATATCAACGGTAAGCCACCTCTCCACCTTTCTTCTTCCCTCTGACCTCAACTCCTCGCTCGTCTCCTCGCCCGTGCCCTCGTGTCAATCCCACCACATTCCTTATGACAGCTCAATAAGCCTCGTCCACCGTCCAGCAAAGGGAGCCTCACACCAGGGAAAGCGAGTGGTCAGTCCCTAAAGGGATGCTGCTCGCATGGCAAAACGTCTCTCGCGTCACCAACATTTAATACTTCAGTTTGACTTCTACAGCGTGTCTCGCAAGCTGACGAATGTTGTCGATAATTCTATAGTTCCATCCTTGTGGGCAGCTTGTTCTTAAACAGGCCCCCCTCGTCCAATCTTTTTCTCATTGACTCTGCATTCTATCGAGTTCATGGTTTTGGTTTCGCTCCCAGCCACAGTCACTCTTTTCTATTGACCTTTTTTTTTCCACGCTCTTTTTTTTAATATTATAATATCCTAATTGCCTGCACGCGGCTACACTCATTCACACGCGCTCGAGCTCGTTCTCTATTAAGCTGTCTCCGACTTTCAAGATACATTAGGGAATCTCGACATACAGGTCTCCCGTCTTCAACTTGACAGGTTCAACCTTCAGGCGAGAGACCTTTCTGCCATTGCTTTCAACAAGAAAAGCCATCACACCTTTTCAACATAATAATTCGGAGTCGCCGACATTCAGCCACTATGGCTTTTAATCATGCCGACGACACCTTCTTCCTAGAGTCCGACGAGCCCAATCAGACACACATCGACCCTCGCACAGCCGCCAAGATGATTGCACGGAATCGACAGGACATCATTGCCAGCGAATTATCACGCCTTGCCGGAGATGAATACTTAGAGGACATAATGTTACATATGAAACAGATGGAGGCATGTCATTGCGGCTCGTTTTTTGCATCATGATTTTCATTACATGCCCTCTCATTCTACACTCACATTTACACAATGCTAACACCTTGCTATAGGATGAGACACTACCAGATGCCACCCTCATCGATATGCAACGCGAGATCCAGTGGTTCATGAGACCATATCTCATCGATTTCCTGGTCGAAGCTCATGCTGCCTTCGCCCTTCTGCCGGAAACACTATTTCTCACGGTAAACCTGTTGGATCGATACTGCTCGAAACGTGTTGTATACAAGCAACACTACCAGCTGGTTGGCTGTGCCGCGTTGCTCATTGCTGCCAAGTATGGCGACAAGAAGGATCGTGTTCCCCAAATACATGAACTCAATAATATGTGCTGTGGACTTTACGATGCCGGCATGTTCACCCAGATGGAGATGCACGTATTGAACACCCTCGAATGGACGATTGGGCATCCCACTGTCGACTTCTTCTCGCAGCTCATGGTGACAGAGGAGTTTGACGACGGAGAGGTGGAGCAGATGTCAGGCTACCTGAGCGAGATTGCGTTATATCACAGAGACTTTGTGTCAACAAAGCCGTCGATAATGGCGCGAGCATGCTTAGCGCTATCCCGAGCCATCCTTGGTCGTCCTGAGGTCAATGACGGAGAGTGGGATCATGATGAAAACCTGACCTTACTCACTCTCTCTCAACACCTCAACCAACCATCTCCCACTCTAGCCCGGAAGTACTCAACGCCACATATGTCCCGAGTGTCCCAGAAGCTTGCCGACTTCATGGCTGAACAGGCCGCGATGGCCACACACGCTGCCAATCCGCCGTTACCAGCCGTTGAAATAACGTCAAAACAAGCGGACATGTGTAGCACCCCTCAGAAGGGACACGGCTCCATGGTTGGGTTCGAAGGATACTTGACACCACCTATCACGCCTGATGGTTCGTGCTTCGGAAATGCAGGGGATCACAATGCTGCCGAAGAGCTCTACACGATAGCTCCTCGCTGTCCAGTCACTCCAACACCACAGAACCACCAACACTCACATACTAGCTATGCTCAACAAGCGCGTCAGTACATGGGGTTCTCCACGCAACAACAGCAGCAGCAGCACCATTTGCACGGGATGCATTGACAAAAACTTGGCATTCAATCAATTTTGGATCTTGCTAGGGAGTGGCGAGCACTGCTTATCCCTGAAAAAGGAGATGCACTCAGGGCCGGGAGACGATATCCACCCCGCTTTTGAAGTGCTTCTCCGCTCCTCATCCGACACCTTAACACGCAAATCAAAACATCTTTTCTCTCATCTTGAAATCATATTTATGTCTTGGCATTTAGCGGATTGCTTGTTTCTTCCTTTTTTTAAAAAAAAATTGCTTTGCCTTTTTTTCATCATATACATATTACCTAACAATCACCTCATACGAATCAAGAAGAACGTCTTGCAGGCACCCAAAAAAATTGGCCCTCTGATCATACCCCTTTTGTTTTTTTGTTTTTTTTCTCTAAAGATTTCTATAATTCTTTGTTTTTTTTGTCTTTGTTTCGCTTCTTTGCATGTCGCACTCGGGCAGTCGAAAGTGGCTTCTTTGCATAAACTCTGTGTGCAAGGAGAAATTAGGGAATGGGCTAGAAGCTCCAGCGGAAATGGCGGATTGGGATTTTTTTTGTGGAACAGGAACAAGTGGCCGGCCTTGACCGAGGGAGAGCTGGATATGGGGAATGGTCAAGGAAGTTGAGAATGCGTAAATGGCCAGCACAAACTTTGGGATTGAGATGGGGGATTGTCTCGACACAGCGCGTTGCTGGAAAAAGAGCCTGGGGCACGCGACATGCATGGGCTCTCTCTCTTTTCTCTGTCTTGTCGCGACGGGACGAAGCACTCGCAAGCGACCTGTGTACATTGCTTTTTATTCAAAGCCGAGAAAGGGCAAATGGGGCGAATCCTTGGGGGACATGGAGCAAAGAGCATATTTGCTTTTGTACATACATATATTTGCTCATGTCGCGTGTCCGTGCGAGGACGCGGGCTCGATTTAATCCAAGCAGTAAAACCATGATGAGTCTTTGCATACGCTACGTGCCTGTGCCTGTGCCTGTGTGTGTGTGTGATTTGAGAGAAGGTTGAAATCGTCGATGAGGCGCCGGGGAGCAGGGGGGTGCACGTATCGCATCAGGATGTCCACCCCGACCTTTTCTTTTTTCTGCCTGTCCTTCTAGAACACCGGGGACCGAAAGGAACAAGGCCCGCCCCACTTTACCCCTTGTCCACCGTTTTGTGTGCGCGTGCCGGTACAAGAAATGCGCAGCAGACGGACATGTCACCATGGCGGTGAACGCATCCACGTCCGCCGACCAAACACAGGTAGATGCAAATGCACCAAACACGTAAATGCACCAAACCCACCAAAAAGAAAAAGAAAAAGAAAAAGAAAAACAGAAAAACAGAAAAAAAAAGAAATCCTCAAACACACATGCCTCAAAGTATGCATTCGTAGAGTACACGTTTTACACATTTAAGAGCCGGCATGCCAGCTGTGCTATACCGTGTGGCAACAGCATGAGTCGGGGCACCGTAGATGCCCCCCGCCCATGACGGGGACATGGAGTGTTCGCATCGCAAGTCGTGTTTCTAGCCTGGTTTCTGGAAAATCATGCAGTTGCGGACTGGCGTGCGCGATGGGTGGATGGGAAAGATGGATACTGCTGGCGGCTGTTTTGGGGGGGGGGCGGGGGATAGCGGCTTGTCTTCGTTTTTTCGTCTTCATGCATGGGGTGTTTGGTGTATTGGGGGGGGGGATCTCGATGAGTGTGGGGTCAGGGGGATGACGTCAGGGGCTTTTTTTTCCCCTTTATTTTCTGGTTTGAATTTGTGATGGGATTGAGAGTGATCGGGGACGATGGATCGGGGATGAAGGGATTAGGGATCCAATATTTGGGATGCGGGAAAGGGGTGGGGTAGGGAGAGGACGGAGCGCGGTATACAGATGTTTTGCGCGGATTGTCGATTTGTTGGTTTTCCGAGCGATCGTGGGGGAATGTCTCAATGGCGAGAAGGGGGGGGTTCAAAGGGCGACCACCGGAACGGTGCAGAGAGCAGAAGGGGACATGCATTGAGAGCATGTGACGTCGGGTCATCTGGCTTGATGGCATGGTCGGGGAAAGGTCTACCAGGGCGGGATGGAGTAGCTGGTTTTTGATTTTCTATTTCTTTGTCTTTCTCGATCATGGGAAAAGAAAAGCCTGGGATAGCTATCTTCTTGGCCGGGGCGTTTTTGTGGGAATTGTGTGTTCACGAGGCTGGGCTGGGCAGAGCTGGGCAGAAGAGACGAGTATGGGACATGGGGCAGGGCGAGTGAGCGACATTGAATTCATGGCATTTCTGCTGGCGACTCTGCTGCATGCCAGCCCGCGAGCCCTTGCGTTTGTACTGGTAGCTGAGCTGGTATGGCAAGGGGCTTAATCAACGGGAAGTGAAGAAATAAAATAGCGAAGTAGGGACCTTTCACGCACAGGCTCGACTCGATGACCCAGACGGCACCTTGCTTTGCGTTTGATGAGAGGCACGTTCCACCAGAAAGCACCTGCTGCGGCAGTACGCCTGCTATACATATACATGATGTGTATTCCCCCTCTGAGGAGGCAATTTCACGAGCAGGAGACTGGTAGCGGTATGTTTCGCTTCGTGTCCGAGGCGCCGAAACATTGTTCGTCGTTTGGGCATCATTTGGCATGGCAGCGGAGCATGGCATTTCAGGTCCAGCGTAGCTTGAATTCCCTGAACCCCATTCTCTGGCGGGCGAGATGCCAAGGACGCCAAGCATGTGGTTTCGAATCACAATGTCTTGACACTTGAGACGGTTGGGGGACGCTTTCGAGTCGTACACGGGAATATAATGCCTGTAGCTGGCTGAACAGGTCAACAAATCGTGCCGACTACCTTCCGGCTATACCTAGTTGACTAGGCAAACCACAACCGACCTGCACATTGCAAGACATGATATTGGCATGATGCAAATGCATCAATCCACTCGGGAAAGGGTTTTCCTCCCGTCCTCATGAAGACGAAAAGGATCGTGGTTGTTGGGCCAGCGATGGGCCAGCAATCGTCACCATCCCATCCTATCCTGCCGCGGGCATTGTTGCTCCTGGAGATTTTTCTGGCGGTGCCAACATGATTCCTGTCCGCGATGTTTTATTCTTGTTGCTATTGACACCAGAAGACTCGATCCGAGCCAGTCGTATGATGCACGCCCCGGCTGCGGCTGTCTTTGCAGAGAAGATTTGACCGTTGGCTGCTGGAGAGAGTCTGGACGATGCGGGAACGGCATATCGGGTTCGTGCAATGGTCGAATAGATTCGTCTTCCTTTCGGCGAGAGACAAGCTTGCCACTGGTTTGTCGGCTCCCAGCGCTGCAGTCCTGGTCACATCATCATCGAGTCTAGGAGAGGGACGCTAGGAGAGAAACGGTTGGTCATTTCCTGGCAAGCAAGAAAGAACAGGACCGACCAGTCTCCAACTCCTGGCGGGCGGGCGCGTGGGAGGCCAAAAAGGACACACGCGGCCAAACTACCCTGGAAGAACTCGGACAAACTGGCAAGGGAGGGGTTCTCCTTGGCATTTCTCGCACGAAAAAAAAAAAAAAAAAAAAAAAAAAGAATGCCATCCATCACCTCACATTCATCGATGCATTTCTATCTGGGCAGCTTTCCCCTCCCACAGACAGACATCCATCACCTCACATTCATCGATGCATTTCTATCTGGGCAGCTTTCCCCTCCCACAGACAGCACGCACATTTTTCGACGGGGACAGCGAGAGCGTTCATTTTGCCTGTCATGTTTAGGTGTGCAAAGTTGCAGCGTCAGCCTCCCCGGCAACCGAGGCCGCAAGCAGTCAGAAAACGGACATTAGCCACTCAGGCAGTGCTGAATATGACGAGTCCAGTCCTGGCCTGACGCGTCCTGGAAACATGTCACGCCAAGTCCCGTCCAACGCCGATGGACAGCAGCTATGACGTAACGGCACGGGCCGCCCCATGGTCTGATTGCACTGTGCACTGTGCACTGCTTTAGCTTCAAGCTTGGACTGGCCGACTGCACCAGACTTCGGAGTCTACACTTTCATGAAGCTCGACTAGCACCTGTCCTCCTGCTCACCCGCCTTTCTGCTCTTGGGGGACAAAAAAAAAGAGAAAAAGAAAAGAAACACCAAATCGGCCGGTCGAAGCACAAGCAGCCGTCTGCCATTGCCCCCCCTTCCTCCCGGCTCTTGATGGTCGCTACCCATGATCGTCTTGGGATTCCAATCCAACTACGGCTACGGCCACGGTCACTGTCCTCTCTGTCAAGGCTTTGCTCTCCAGTGCCGTCGCGACCATGCCGCCTGTCATGGAAGAACATGAGGATGTTAGACGATACCAGGCCCCCTATAGCGCCCACCGACCCGTCCCCACAATATCCAAGTATCGAGAAGAAAAGGCTGCCAGACAGCAGGAGTCAATGAGAAATAACCAGGTGGAAGTCGTGGCTACCAACGGTGAGGGTGATGAGCCAAAGGACCATCACTATCACCATCTGCAGCAGCAGCAGCAGCCGGAGGAAACATCACACAGCTATGCCAATGAACTTGATCATACTGGTCAGACGTCTGGAGACAAATCCCTCCAAGATCACTCCCAGCAGGACAGATACTCTCAGCAGGACGGATTTAAAGACACGTCTCAGGTCGATGCTGGCTCGACCGATGTGAAGCAGCGAAGAAAGGAATTAAAGCACAAGAAGCGCGAAAGAGCCGAGCGCGAAGTTACGGATCCAGTGACACATCTACCAGTCAAGATTCATGACTTCACAGACGATGCCCTGAAAGAAGCCACCTCCTCACATCCTGCCTTTACGTCCGATCAACGAACGAACACAGGATCAAAGCACAGCAGCAGCAAATCCGAGGCACACTTGAAAAGCGAAGCACGGGACTTGAAGAGACAACATGCATCGATGCAGAGCATGTTCCCTCCACCCGATTTTGACAATTTGAATCAGAGTTTGACATCCATCTATAGCCAGGGCCTGACTTTTGGTCTCGCCGGTATCTCACTGATTGTGATTGCGGCCCTTTTATCTTCCTCCGATGGAGAATCCTCCCAAGGTGCTACACGTGGCGTTGCTGATACCAAAAATAAGACTGGACTTTATTGGTTATCGCGATTCTATTCGTCGTTCCTGTTTCTCTGCGCAGCGGGGGCGGTCATTGCTGGCGTGAGACAGTACACTGCACGCAAGATCAGCAACGTGTTTCAAGATGAAATCTGGGAGGCCCATCGCCAGCAGTTGAAAAGGGATACAACATCACACGAAACGGAGACGACCATCTGGCTCAACTCTGTGCTAAGTGCGGTGTGGCCCCTGATAAATCCGGATCTTTTCGCCAGCCTTGCCGACACACTCGAGGATGTCATGCAGGCTTCGCTTCCCAAGCTGGTTCGCATGGTCAGTGTCGAGGATATCGGCCAAGGAAGCGAGTCCATTCGTATTCTTGGCATTCAATGGCTTCCCACTGGCGCGGCGAGCAAGTCCGTCACCAGAGATGGTAAAGTCACGACGTCAGATAAGAACTTGAACAATAGAAGCAAGGAAGAGAAGAAGACCATCTCGCCAACAGAATCTGGCACTGATGCCAGCCCGTCTCAAAGTCCTCAGGGGTTGTCCAAGATGGATGCAGTTGCTGAGGGCATGCAAGGAGAAGACGGAGACTTTATAAACATCGAGGTGGCATTTGCCTATCGCACACGGTCTACTTCTCGAAGACTCAGGGGCAGAACAAAGGACATGCATCTCTATCTTGCATTTTACTTGCCTGGAAATGTCAAGATTCCCGTCTGGGTGGATCTTCAGGGCATCATTGGCAGCGTCAGATTGCGGCTGCAGCTGTGCCCCGACCCGCCCTTTTTCTCGCTTTGCACAATGACCTTTATGGGCCAGCCCAAGGTGGATGTACGCTGCGTTCCTCTGAGTCGCCGTGGACTGAACATCATGGACATACCTCTGATTAGCAATTTTGTGCAGAGTGCGGTCGACGCCGCCGTGGCCGAATATGTTGCCCCCAAGAGCTTGACGCTGGACCTGAAGGATATGCTTGCTGGAGATGACTTTAAGAAGGACACAGTCTCCATAGGCGTCATAATGGTGCACATCGACCGAGGCTACGACTTCAAGATGGGAGACAGTGCAATTCCTTTAATACGGGATGCCAGTTCGGATCCGTATGTGTCGGTGGGATGGGCCAAGTTTGGCAAAGTTTTATGGAGCAGCCGCATTATGCAAACAGAAATGGAACCTCACTGGGGGGAAACGTGCTTTTTGCTTGTTACACCCGAAGAGGTCAACATAAATGAGCGAATCCGCGTCCAGTTGTGGGACTCGGACCGATTTACTGCGGACGACGATCTAGGCCGCATTGAAGTGAGTCTCGAGGACTTGATGCAGAACGAAGAGTCCAGGGGCAAGATGAGTACGAGGACAGATGGGTTCCGCGCCCTCAAGGCAGGGGATGACATGCCTGGAAAACTTCAATGGGGCGTCGGCTACTTTCCCAAAACACGCATCCAGCAGTGCCAGTTCGCGCAGCAGACTCACGATCCCAAGGTCCGATCGGTGGAGCAATTACAGGAGAAAGTGGAAGAGACATGCGAGCGCAAACTTCGCGAGTGTATGATTAAGGAGGACATCAAAGTACGTGACGAAGAAGAGCTGCAGCAGCAAATGATGCAAGAGATGAAGAACGAGACGGACGCCATGATGATTTCGGCTCCGCCGCCCGAAGGGTACCCGAGTGGCTTGTTCAGCATCCAGATACACAACATTACGGGCCTGGCAATCGAGCGCTTGAACAAGCGGCAAGTCGACGATGATTACGACGACGAGGCGAGCGACGAACGGGAGGAGGGAGATGGCCTGCCGAGCTCCTACTGTACCATCATTATCAACCACAGCAAGACGTTTAAAACGAGAACGAAGCCGCAGAATTCCAAGCCATTCTTCAACGCCGGCTGCGAGCGCTTCGTCCGAGACTGGAGGGATTGCGAGGTTTTCGTCTCGGTTCGAGATGCGAGGCTCCACGAGGATAACCCGCTTCTGGGCATCGTACACTTGTCCCTGGTGGACTTGTTCAAGAACCGCACGCAAGTCATGGGTTGGTACCCGCTTAGTGGAGGCATCGGCCGCGGCAGAGTGAGGCTGTCCATGGTGTGGCGAAGTGTCGTGCTTCAGGCGCCGCAGAATCTTCTAGGCTGGCAGTATGGCACGGTGAACGTGCAGCCCGTCGCTGTGAGCCGAGACTGTCCCCCCGAGCTCAGAACTTGCAAGCTGAAGATCAAGACGGACATTTGCATGGGAAAGATGTATTGCTCGTCTTTGGAAGACCTCGATGGTCGGGGAGGCAGGTGGACGGCGAAGAAAGAGCAGAGTCTTCATCTGGCGGTCAAGAAACGTTATAACAGCTGCATGGCGGTCGAGTTTCGCGACAAGGTCTTTCTCGGCCCGGACAAGATTGCTGCGTTTTGCGTCTTGTGGCTCAAGGACATTACGGACGAGGAAGAAGAGGAGCTCCAACTGCCCATCTGGAAAGGTAACTATGAGCGTGCCGTAGTCAACTGTCTGGAGGAATGTGGCGAACGAGTCGGTACGCTCCAGGTCAAGGTTACATTCTGGTCTGGCATGGTACGTCCTCGTCTTTTGTTGATTTGTTTCTTTTGGGGGTTGTTGTTGCTGCTGCTTGGACTCCTATTATGTCAAAAGGCTCCAATTTCTCTCTCTCTCTCTCTCTCACCCTCTCTCTCACCCTCCCTCTTGTACATACGCAAAAAGCAAATTGCTGATATTCTACCCTCATTCACCCTCAAAAGGGTCAAGCACATGCCAAATGGGCAAGCCGGAACGAGCACGCGCGCGATGTAGTTGAAGTGATTGACACCGCAAGAGACAACCTCGACCAGGACAAAATTGAGAAGCAAGCTGGCATTGTGGGCGAGGAGTACGCGTCGAGCAATAGCGACAGCTCAGCAAGCGATGACGAACAGGGGCATGAAAAGGAGGAAGTGCCGGATGGTAGTGCGGGGCATAAGCAAGGCGTCGTCGATCAGTTGCGCTCTTATAAGAGACGAGACAAGGCATTGCATAGGCAGCATCGTGGGTTGATGCAGTGGAAGGTAAGATGAAGATGACCTTGTGTGTGCGTGTGCGTGCATGTGTGTGGGCATGTGTTTCCCTGCATGGTTTGCCTGCTACCGCAAGTTTGGAAAATGACAGAAAATACAACATTTGCTCGTGCTGATTCGGAAATTTGACAGATTCCGCGGACGGCAAGATGGATGAAGCACAAGGTGAGCCAAGTGGAAGAAAGCGTTTCGGGCTTATTTGAGCATCAGAGCAAGCAGCCAGGCATCGAGACGGAAGTCTAGTAAGCGCAGTGGCCGGGCAGCCTCTTGGTGTTCTCACCGGGTTGGGCATTTTTTCGAAAAAGAGCAAGATAGACAGGGCGTGCGGCAGAAAATAGGGAGCCAACGATGTCAGATGAGGCCAACACAGATGAGGCCGACACAGTATGGACTTGGGGAGGGAAAAAGGGGGCAGATACTCAGCGCCCAAGTAGGAGATTTGCGTGGATGGACGAGGGGAATAGGCAATGAAGGCGTACGATGATGAATGCACAGACGGATATTACCTGCATACATGTATATGTACGTAGGTACATATGTATGTATGTACGGGAGCCGTGAACAGATGACATGGTTCGTACCGGCCGAACGACATTTTTCGACTCCAGAACGGATTGTGATGCGCATGATGGGGTCTGGGGTGCTTTTTCCGTGCTGGTTTTGTTGTACACATTCTGCAAGTAGAACATGCAGTAGATTTTTTTTTTCTTTTGCTTTTCTCTTGTTTCCACCTGCTCTCTTCTTCTCTTCTCTCTCTTCTTCTCTTCTCTCTTCTTTTCTTGTACCGTCTTTTATCCCCCTCCTCTTGCCATCCCTCTCTATTTTCCATCTTCCTTGAGACGTGCGCCAGTGTGTTGGGAAAGGAGCATGTCTGTGTAACGCGGTCTATTCGATAATGTACACTCGCAATAATCGTGTCTACTCTTGACTAGAAGACTATTTCATTCTTCACTTGGAAGGTGAAACGATGGTAAAAGTAAAATGACTAACTGCGTCTTGGTCTTCTTCTTCTCTTCTTCTTTTAGGAGTGGTCAAAGCAGATAGCCTTATAGGGTGGGAGTGCAAGGAAGAGAAAAAAAAAAGAAAAGAAGGAGAAAAAAAAAAGGAAAAAAATAAAATGGTCACATGGCACACCTCCTGACTGGGGCAAATGTTGACGTGAGACAGTGAGCAGTGAGTAGCGAGCAGTGAGCCGTGAGCACTGTTCACGGGGGCGCACTGCGGCCGGTACATTCAGTGGGTCGCAGGGAACTCGGAGACTTTTTGCACCACCTGGACTGACTGCAGCGCAGGCCGGGCGGTGCTGGCCTCCAGTACTAGGAGAGCCCCAGGAGACCCCCAGGAGACCCCCAGGAGACCCCCCAGTGCTCGAGCCAGCCGCCTGCTTGAAGCTCCATGTGGTCCGGTGACAAGAAGTCCTCCGCGACCGGCCTGGCTAGAATCACCGAAGCGCAAAGGCCCAACTCTGATCAGTCTGGCTCAGTCGTCGGTGAGAGAGGAGAACTCAGCTTGTCCACAACTGCCCTTCTCATCCATCCCCGATCCCAATCATTCTTTCGTCCCGGCCCTCTGCCTTTAGTCACTCTCTTTGCCGTCTCAACGTCGCTGGAGTCTGCGCGTTTTGTTTTCATTGATTGATTGATTGCTTCCCAGCCTCCTGTGCAGTGGCCACCTCTTTCCATCGGCCATATCCTCATATATCCTCACAACGCCGTCGCAATGGTCGTGTCGCTGCTTCGCTGGTAAGTTTGTCTTCTCGCAGAATCCCCAATCTCTATTTTCCACGTATCCATCGCCCAGCCACGGATGCCGATTGGTCAATTGGTCAGTTGCAGTCTGTCGCTCAGCCGCGGGCGGAAAAGGGGTGGCAGGAGGAGGAGGGGAGGGGGGGGGGGCGATGATGATGATGGGCTGAGGAATGGCTGGCTGATCTTTTCCCTCCACCTTCCAGGTACAATGCCAGATTGGCTGCGCGTCCGCTCCTCACCCAGAGCGTGACCACGGCTGTGCTTTTTGCCACTGGTGATATTACGGCGCAGCAGCTGGTTGAGAAGAAGGGCGTCAAGAGTCACGACTTGACCCGGACGGGGCGCATGGCCCTTTACGGTGGATGTGAGTGCGATGTTTTCCCAATAGGATTTCTCTCTCTCTGTCTCTCTCTCTTTCTCTCTATTTTTTTTCTTTTCTTTTTTTTTTT
The DNA here is from genome assembly GCA_018360255.1 of Claviceps maximensis. Classification (NCBI taxonomy): domain Eukaryota; kingdom Fungi; phylum Ascomycota; class Sordariomycetes; order Hypocreales; family Clavicipitaceae; genus Claviceps; species Claviceps maximensis. The sequence continues at coordinate 30,139 of SRPZ01000040.1, forward strand.
GTGTGTTTGTATGTGCGCGTGTGTCGGGATTATTCGCTGATGACATCGTGGCAGGCTTTTTTGGTCCCGTCGCCACCACTTGGTTCGGATTCCTGGCGCGGAGAGTCAAGCTGCGCAACCCGCGAGTTGAGACACTCGCCCGCGTTGCTTGCGATCAGATGCTGTTTGCTCCCGTCATGATCGGCGCGTTCCTCAGCAGCATGGCCACCATGGAGGGTGCCAGTGCCAAAGAACGCCTGGACAAGACGTGGTGGTCGGCTCTCAAGACCAACTGGCTGGTGTGGCCCATCGTGCAGACTGTCAACTTTACCTTTCTCCCGCTCCAGCATCGCGTCTTGTTCGCCAATGTCGTGTCTATTGGCTGGAACAGTTATCTCAGCTGGGTCAACAGCCAGTAGGGAGTGCTATTGGGACACACCTCGCTCTTGGGAGCTGGACGAGGCTGGTGTCGGTTCAGCGGATCCCGCATACACTTTTTCACCTTTTCCTTCTTCTTTCTACATACATGCACACTATATACACGTAGAGGCGGCCGAGCATGAAAAGTGCATAGGGGAGGGCATAGATTTATAGAGATAGGTCGAGATCGGGCCGGGACCCGGTGCGGGGCACGTACATACACATGATGTAGGTATGTATATACATTGGCACAGGATCTATTCCGTCGAGATGCCATTGGTCTGCCATGTATAAGACACCACCAAGATGAACAGAACAGCAGGACAGTATAGGACGAGTGCACAGTTGAACCACGTCCAAGTCCCACATCACACCCCCGCTGCGCCACGGGATGGTCGTGTTTGGTCGCCTCGCATCGCCTCGACTCGCCTCGTGCTCGTTCGTCACCAGTTCTGGCGCCAGTCAGCCCACGCCGCAAGAACATTGGATTGAATTCACAGAAACCGCTCCGTGGCACTGGATCGATCCCACTCAAAAGCACTAGACGTCGCGTGGGCGGGGCCGTGAGCATTGAAGCGGTCAGCAAGTGTGGTGCAGGTCAGCTGGTCGTGCTGGTGCTGGTGCTTGTGCTGGTGCTGGTGCTTGAGGCTGCTTTCTTGTCTTGGCCGTGCCGACTCCCGACTCCCACATGTCGCTGCCTAAGGCCGCCCCCACGCAGATCCGGGCTAATTTAGCCTCGCAACGTTTTGCTGACTGCCGTGCGAGCGGGCCATTTGCAACACCTCCCTCACATCCACATCACCAACGCTATCTTGGAGTCGAGGGCCGCGTCTGTCTGCTAGACCAGGCCCCTTTTACTCATCTGCTGTGCTGCCTGCTGCAGAGTGCGCCAGACGGCCGAAATGCTGCCCTCATCCGTCCGGCGCGTCGTTTGCTCGGCACCCCCAACGGGGTTGGCCTCGGCTTTGACCTCAACACATCGAGCACCCGTCGCAGCTGTTGCCAACGTTGCCGCTGCCCCAGTCTTTGTTCGCGGTCATCAGCGCCGCTGTTCCTCCTCGAAACCTTCACGATCGGATAATGAATCGAGCGGCATTGCTGCGGGTCAGTCTGTCACGGCATCGACCGCACGAAGCGAAAGCAAAACCGGCGCCGAGAAAAGAAAACGAAAAAGCAAGGATGCTTCTGAAAAGGGCGTCTCGTTCAAGAAGCTTCCCAGCGTTCCCAGCACTCATCACATGTCGCAACAAGGTAAGGATATATGCACGGAGCGAAAAGTTTGTTTTTACAAACTTGATCTTCCTACTCTTGAGAAAGCGGACAAATGACGATGACGACCGATTTCGCTTCTTTTCTTATATTCTCTGTACTGTGACCGCTGGCTGACACATTCATCGCAGCTCTGGGCCTGTCATCATTCTTCTCATTACATCGTCCCATCTCCATCACACAGACGATGCCCAGTGCCGTGACCGATGAGCATTTTGCCTCCATTTTTGCGCCACGGACCAGGGCGAACAAGGTGTCTGATATCATGTCGACATTATCCAGCACCATCGACCAGTTGGATGGACCCATGGCGCAGCTGACTGTTAGTGGTCGTGAGAATCAAGGCACGCGCGACGGCATGCACAGAGTTGAGTTGCGAAACGTCGACGGAACCGAGAGTAGCATCTACTTTGAGGTCGATACCATGTCGGGCGACTTTTTACCATTTTGTCCGCCACCTCTGCCGGTGGCTGACTCTGCCACTCCCACTACTGCTGCTGCTGCTGTTGATGCAAGAGCTCTGACGGCCGAAGCTGAGGCTCTCGAGTCGACACCGCGCCACAGAGTCTACAGGGCCATGTTTACTATTGAAGAATCCACGGAGCCAGACGGGCAGATTCGAATCGTCGCACATAGTCCACGAATCCTTCATGACGAGCAACCACGCAGCTTCTTGGAGCGCATGGCCAAGCGACAGGTTCAGGCTGATGCTGCTCGCGGACGCGGCGATATGCACGCCATCAGCGTCAAGAGACAGCGAAAGTTGAGGATGAAGAAGAAGAAGTACAAGAAGCTCATGAAGCGCACGCGCAATCTCCGACGAAAGCTTGACAGAACGTAACGGGCCAGTCATGGAATCCATGGTCATGAGAGGATTCAACAGAGAGTTTGCACTTTCTTCTCATTTCCTGTTATTCTATCAAAGTGCATTTCATGGGGCGCCAGAAGGGGGGGGGGGGAGACAATTTCGTGAGATGTCTGTCTAGTCTAGCATTCCAGTTTGGACCTCGTCTTTTGTCGGCCGCAGATTTGAGGCCATTTTGTGCAATAACGATTTTCCCCACTCTCTTTTCGTTCTCTCTGTGGGACATTCTAATAGATTTTGCGCAAGCAACAAATTATGACTTGTATTCTGTATGCACCCCTTATTCTTGCCTGGGTAAGTGAAGACGAAAACAGAAAAGAAGAAGGAAAGGGAAAAAAAAGGGAAAAAAAGTTGCAGTATACAGACAGATGTCTTTTCGAATGAGGGATAAAGAGATTCTCGTCTCGGTGATTTGGCTATGAATGAAGCCTGCCGAGTGTAAATCATGTTTTATTTTTCTTTTGTAATACGAGTTTAAATCATTTTATACCATTCCGCGCTTGAGTTCTGATCCGTCCTTGAATTCTTGATAGCTTCGCGATAGCCCCACATTGAAAGCCGCTTCACCGCCTGCCCCGCCGAGCGGAATGAATAATGCCGCTCAAATTTCTTGGGGATGTTCTAAAAAAAAAGTAGAATGAAGTCGTCCCGCGCCTCAGCTTGCGTGGTTTTTGCCTGGGCTCGTCGAACGAGCTTTTGAAACAAGGGTTTTCCGGCAGTGAGTGGACGAGACGAGGACGCCTTTTTACTCAAGATGGATTCCTCAGCCAAACAAGGCGGCGAGACGTCGCGGAAGCAATTGTATGTTTATGAATGGGTTTCGATTATTTTCGTCTTCTCTTTTTCAATTCCTTCTTATTCCTTACTCATGCGGCGCTAACCTTGACACTTTTTCTTTTCTTTTTCTTCTTTATCTGGCACGTAGAGACTCGCGCATCAAGGCACTCATTAGCAATGGCATGCAAGAGAAGAAGCGAAGCTTTTTTGTCGTGGTCGGGGATCACGCCAAGGATACGATTGTGTATCTGCATCATATTATGGCGAATGCGAATATGAAGCACAACAAGTCTGTTCTATGGGCATATAAGAGCAAACTACTAGGTTTCACCAGGTATGTCTTCCGCGTCCTCCAGCACAGAGTAACCCTAAGCCTGTCTTTTTTTTCTTATTTTTTTTTCCCTTTTCTTTGTTCGCCTTTCTTTGGTCCGAAGATTCTTTTGCGCCCCTTCTGACAGGACATGTGTGCGCGCGCGTTGAACAAAATGGTGTAGTCATCGAAAGAAAAGAGAACAGAAAATCAAGAAAGAAATCAAGAGAGGCATTCGAGAAGTCAACGATAGCGATCCATTCGAGCTGTTCGTCTCACTGCACAACATCCGATATACGTACTACAAGGAGACGGACAAGATTCTGGGACAGACATTTGGCATGTGTATCTTGCAGGACTTTGAGGCTCTGACTCCCAATATTCTGGCAAAGACGATTGAAACTGTCGAAGGTGGGGGTCTGGTGGTGATGCTGCTCAAGGGCATGAACAGCTTGCGTCAGCTGTACAACTTGTCCATGGACGTTCACTCGCGATATCGGACCGAGGCTCACAATGACGTTGTTGCACGCTTCAACGAACGATTTCTACTGTCGCTGGGCAAGTGCGATTCATGTCTGGTAATTGACGATGAGATGAATGTCTTGCCGATTTCCGGAGGCAAGGATGTGCAGGCCTTGCCGCCTCCGGACCTGGACGACATTGAAACAGAGCAAGAGACGGCGCTGAGAAACATCAAGGATGATAACGAGGACAAGCAGCCGGTTGGATCACTTATCAAGCTCGCCAAAACTGTCGACCAGGCCAAGGCACTCCTGACGTTTACCGAGGCGATTTCGGAGAAGACCCTTCGAAGCACCGTCACACTGACTGCTGCGAGAGGCCGTGGAAAATCGGCAGCCATGGGCGTCGCTGTTGCTGCTGCGGTCGCGTACGGGTACAGCAACATCTTTATCACGTCTCCCTCCCCCGAGAACTTGAAGACCTTGTTTGAGTTTGTCTTCAAGGGCTTCGATGCTCTCGGCTACGCCGACCATGCGGATTACTCCATCATCCAAAGTACAAATCCTGATTTCAACAAGGCCATTGTCAGAGTCAACATCCACCGGCAACATAGACAGACGATACAGTACATTCGTCCTCAGGATGCTCATGTTCTGGGTCAAGCGGAGTTGGTGGTCATTGATGAGGCCGCTGCCATACCCCTACCGCTTGTGCGAAAACTGATGGGCCCTTATCTGGTCTTCATGGCCTCTACCATCAACGGCTACGAAGGCACCGGACGATCTCTCTCGTTGAAGCTGATCAAGCAGCTTCGAGAGCAGTCACGGAGTGTTGCTTCCTCTTCATCTTCTTCCACAAATGGCGGAGATTCGACGGCGGCTATTGCTGACCGGTCGACCGGCAGGGCATCCAAGGCTGAAGAGTTCCAAGTCGCCACCGCCAGAAAGCTCCGTGAGATCACACTGTCTGAGCCCATTCGATATGCCAAGGGGGATTCGGTGGAAAAGTGGCTCAATAAGCTGCTCTGTCTGGATGCTACGCTGCCCAAGACAAGGTCGAACATGCATGGATGTCCCGATCCCAATCAATGCGAGCTTCTTGCCGTGAACAGAGATACGCTATTCTCCTATCACCCCGTCTCCGAGGCCTTCTTGCAGCAAATGGTGGCTCTCTACGTGGCGAGTCACTACAAGAACTCGCCCGACGACCTACAGCTGATGAGTGACGCGCCCGCCCATCAATTGTTCGTCCTTGTGCCGCCGAATGTGGAGTCTACTGGCAAGCTGCCAGAGCCGCTTTGCGTTATTCAAGTCTCGTTGGAGGGAAAGATTAGCCGACAAAGCGTGCTGAACAGCCTGAGTCGCGGCCAGCGGCCCTCGGGCGACCTCATCCCCTGGCTTGTCAGCCAGCAGTTTCAAGATGAGGACTTTGCTTCCCTTTCCGGTGCACGTGTCGTTCGTATTGCCACCAACCCCGAGTACGTTTCCATGGGTTACGGTACCAAGGCACTCGAGCTGCTCATGGACTTTTACGAGGGACGATTCGCGAGCATCTCCGAGGATGATGGCGACGACGATCAGGTCATGATGGAGGGGGACAAGAAGATGCACAGGGCTACGAATGCAGAGCTGACCAAGGCCTCACTGCAGTCCGAGGTGATTGCCGTTCGAGACCAGTCTCAAATGCCGCCTCTGTTTGCCAAGCTGCGCGAAAAGCGACCCGAGACGCTGGATTACTTGGGTGTCAGCTACGGCCTGACACCAGAACTTCACAGGTTCTGGAAACGATCTTCATTCGCTCCGGTGTACATCAGACAGACAGCCAACGACTTGACTGGCGAGCACACGTGCGTCATGCTGAGGCCTTTGGAGTTGAGCGAGGATCGAAGCTGGCTTGGTGCGTTTGCGCGGGACTTTCACAAACGTTTCATGTCCCTGCTCTCGTACCAGTTCCGCGCGTTTTCAGTCAAGACGGCTCTGAGCCTGGAACAGTCGGCCAACAGAGGCGCCAAGCTTGACTCCAGCAACGAGGCCGAGGCTCTCGTCAAGGCCGAACTCGACAGACACTTGTCGCCGTTTGACCTGAAGCGCCTCGAGTCGTACGCGAACAACATGCTCGACTACCACGTCATTCTCGACCTGGTCCCCACGATCGCGTCGCTATACTTTGGCGGCAAGCTGAAGAAGAGCATCGCGCTGAGTGGGCTCCAGGAGGGCATACTGCTGGGAGTCGGGCTTCAGCGCAAGGACATTGACGCCGTCGCTCAAGATCTGGGCATAGCCACGCCGCAGCTGCTGGCCATGTTCATCAAGATGCTTCGTAAAGTCACGGCTCACTTTGGAAGCTTGGTGACGGAAGCAGCATCGGCCTCACTGCCTCAGGCGACCAACCTGGGTGTTTCGCGCGCAGATGCAAGCGGCGCCCATGACGACGAGATTGTTGATGATAAATACGTGCCACTGACCACGTCGCTGGAGGATGAGTTGGAGGAGGGGGGCGACGAGGCGTTGCGGGCACTGAAAATGAAGCAAAGGGAGCTCATTGATTCCCTGCCTCTCGATGAGTAAGTCAATCTCAGCTCCATGTTTCTTTTTACCCTCCAATTTTCCATGTGCAGTTGAGAGATTTGAGAGGGCATAGGAGAAGCAGAAAAGAAAAGAAAAGAAGAAGAGGAAGAAGCAAAGGCTAATAAATACATAGGTACGCCATCGAGGCTGACGCACCAGCATGGGAAGACGCCGAGAAACAAGTCAAAAAGGCCGCCAAGGACGGTAAAGTCAACCCTGTCGTGAGCGTCAAGTCCAAGCAGAAGCGCAAGGCCGGGCAAACGGCGGCAGAAGTGTACGAGGAGGAAATGGGCGACAAATCAAGCAAACGGGCCAAGAAGAGCAAGAAGTCCCGATGAGGGCACGACACTGACGAGCCTGAGCGCCGGTGATGGAGGACGAGTACCGGCGGGCTCAGATGGTTCAGGGGGTCCTGAACATTCAACATTTTCCACACCAAAACGCATGGCTGAAATGGTGTGTAAAATTTCCCGGGCTTGTCAGTGATTCACTGTCCCTGCGGTGTATCTGGGGACTAGAAGCCCGGAGATGTACGCATGAATTGGATTCTTCTTTGTTGTCACCTGTGCGGGATCTTATGTGGCGTATTTGGTCAAGGAGTTTTGGAACCTTTCTGCCTACTCATGCATACGTTTTTGCCTTTTTTTCTCCTTTTTTTCCCTCGTCTTTTATTATTTAGTTTTCTCGTCTTTACCACGTCTATATATACATTCACAAGGGCTATGCAGAACCGAATGTAGCTCATCTTTTATTATCTAGTTTTTCATCTTTACCATGTCTCTATGTACATTTATAAGGGCTATATAGAATTAGAATATAGCTTATTTTTTAAAGTTTAGTCTTTTTATCTTTACTATATCTCTCTATTATTTATAAGAACTATATAGAATTAGCTATGTAGCTTATCCTTTACTATTTAGTTTCTTATCTTTACTATGTCTCTATGTATATTCACAAGGGCCATGCAGAACTAGAATATAGCTATCTTTCATAGTTTAGTCTTCTTATCTTTACTATATCTCCCTATATATTTATAAGAACTAATAGAATTAGCTATGTAGCTTATCCTTTACTATTTAATTTCTTATCTTTACCACGTCTCCATGTACATTCACAAGGGCCATGCTAAACTAGCCATGTATGTTCATAACGGATGACCACGCTGAGCCACGCATGCATGGTTCTGGAAAATCTTGGCTTCGTGTCTTGTTATGTTCGCGGTTATAACCACCTCGTATCTTTTTTTTTTACCGTGCTTACTTGACGACGGCCGGAACTAGGAACGGGACGGGTCGGCGCGTGGGCTCGTTTGTTTGCGCATGCAGGACCGGGTCATGGACGGACGGCGAGGTGACTGACTTTGATGGGACGAGCGACCATGGGGACAAAGTGTTTTTTGGTTTCCTCGTCTATTGACGTCGACGGGATCGCGCTGCGAGGAAAACGAATATAGTGCGGCACAATGTAAGAAGACGCCAACTATTAGAGCGAGCGATTAGGAGAGAGCTATCAGAAGCAAACTATTATGACGGGGCGGTATGTGGATTTGCGATGCCCTTTCTCGTCAATTTGTCTACTCGGTGCCTGCCCACATGTTGTCAGCCAACAGCTTACGAGATCAGCCTCAAGTACAGGCCAAGAATGTCAAGTCACGCCAAGAATGTGTCAAAAAAAAACATACGGTGAGATCGGCAGTCGGGACGGGCACCGTTGGTTGCGTGTCGTGTGTGTGTCGATACATGATACATGCTGTATGTAAATGACATGTGCGATGCTTGTAATGTGAGTCCCGCACGGGTGGGGGGCAAGGTCGAGATCTTGTTGGATCAAGAAGACAAAGAGAAAAGAAGTGGCAATAGTAATAATGATAATAATTAGAGTAATGATAGTAATAGTGATAGTAATGATAAAAACCGACACTGTCTGCATAAAATCGCCCCCGAGCGAAGCAAAGCAATATTCCATCCCGCAGCAGCAGACAGATGCATGCAGACCAGCATTCCTGCTTACCAGCATTACAATATTGGGGGGAAAAGGAGAAAAAAAACTAAACCAAAAAAAAATCTAAAAACACTCGGATCGGGCATCCAGCTGAATGGCTCGATGCGGCGAAACGCGCCTGCATTCCACGCTCGTCAGCCCGGGAGACGTGAGAGCCTCGGTGAGTACCCATGTCTATGTGCGCGCCTTTGTAGGTACGTAAAAAGTATGCACAATGTACGTGATTCCCTTGCGCCGCGGGGCCAAGTCTCTCCTCTCTCTTGGTTTCCATCGTTGCTGCACGGGCGAGACATTGTGTCGAAGAGTATGGCAGGACGGGCAGTTGACCACCCCTCGACGGGCCGAGAAGCAGGAGACGACTAAGTGAAGACACATGGTAAGAAGAGGAGAAAGACAAAAAAAGGAAAAAAAAAAAAAGAAGAAGAAAAGAAGAAAAAGTGGTTCATGTTCGTGTACGCACTGTTTCCGCTTGACGGGTATAATGCCCCCCCTTCGCATAGCATGCGGCGCAACACTTCATCAGAAGCGCACACGACGAAGGGGCGGGACGCGCCCGGCCAGAGATGGGATGCTCATTCCTCGTGGGAGCGCCACGCAAGACAAATCATCGCCCCGCTAGATAGACTTTGGCCGTTGAAGCCGAGAGGGAGTGTGTGAGTGTGTGTGAGTGTGAGTGAAGGAGTTTTCTTCTTTTCTTTTCTTTTCTTTTCTTTTTGTTTTCCTTTCCTTTTCTTCTTTGCTGACCCGACTTGCCGCCAAGCCAGTGTTGCGTGTGGGCAGGTACTCGGGGCGTGACATGGTATTGTCTCGTCCAGAGTCGGTACATGGCCGTGAGCACAACCGTGGATTGTCATGGAGGTACCTGCCCCCAGAGGCCGAGACATGGGCTGACACCTCAGCCTCTTTTTTTCTTTTCTTCTTCTTCTTTTTTTCTTTTTTTTCTTCTGCTTTTTCTTCTTTTTTTTATTTAACCTCTTTAGTTAGCTTGACTTGGCGTGCCCCGCCTGGAGAAAGAAGATGGAGGGTATTTTCTTTTTTCTTTCTTTTTTTTTTTTTTTAAAAAAAAAAGACTGGAATGAAGAGGTGAGAAGCGCAGGGAAAAGGAGAGAGAGGGGGGGGGGGCTCCTGCTTCTGGACCAGGTATATAAGAAGAGATGAGACTCTGGACCTTTGAGCAGATTTTATTGGCATTCGTTTTGCTGTGGCCGAGGATCAGGAAGACATCTTTGCACACTGCCCATATTGCTCGTCACCAGACTTTCATCGCCGTCGACGTCGCCGTCGTGCATCACATCGCCATCACCCACCATGTACACCAGACTCGCAGCTCTGCTCGTCGCGGCCGCGATGCTGCAGCCCGGCGCTGCCGCACCACGAGGTATGTAGCCACTTTTCTGTGCGTTTCGATGAAGAAGAGGGAGAAAAAGGGGGGGGGGGGGGGAAATCCAAAAGGAAGAAATAAAAACGCACACACACACACACACACCTGCTCACGCTATACAGAACAACCCCCTCCTCCCAACGAATGCGCGTGCATCGACCTCTACGAGCCCGTCTGCTTCAAAGGCGTGATATACTCCAACGCATGCGTCGCGCGCTGCGCCGGAGTCAAGACGTTTCTCGACGGCGTCTGCCCCGGCCACGAGCCCAAGCCTCGTGATGATTGCATCTGCCCGTTCATCTACGACCCCGTGTGCGGCGATGGCAAGTTGTTCAGCAACTCGTGTCTGGCTGGCTGCGCCAAAGTGAAGAATATCGTTCCGGGACCTTGTTGAGAAGAGAGGGATTCCCAGGGGAGCATGGATGGAATGGCAGCTGGTGGAGGCTTGGAGGACCGGCGGGTGGAGCAGCACGGAGAAATACAACATGACGATTGGCTGGCTGGCTGGCGTCGAGGCTGTCATCCGACGTCCCGAGCTGCCTGGCCACTGTCGGCGGACGGGATGTGGGGGTCTGCGTCGATCGCGGGTGGGGCTGCGGTGGATCCCCAGGGGACACTGCGGCGGGGCGTCAGGGCCCCAGCAACTGTAGCCATTGAATCAGCAAAAGTAGAAATCACAAACCACATGCAGCCACCGTCGCCATGCTGCGCGCCCTTTGAGCCTGGAATGATGACTCTCCACTTTGGCCGGCTGGAAACCCCTTCTCGTGCCGGAACGGAGCAGCGGCAGCGTGGCTGGCGTCACCCTCATTTCGCTGTTTGGCCATGATGATTCTGTAGTAGGTCCCTGGTGCTGGGATGCCTGCGCCTGCTTGACTTGTCGTTGCACTGTAGTATAAGGCCGGCGTGTCGTTCATCCTGGCATTTTCGTCCGGTCCGGGCTCCTCATATTCGTAGGCCCAGTCTTTGTCTCCGCCGAGTTCTGCCATGATTTGGTTGGGGCAGCCCATCGCTCGAGACCGCGTCTGCCGTAAGTGAATCTGACCTTGGAGACGAGGTCCTTGCTTAGTAAGAGACGGATGATGTTGAAAAGAGCTGCGGTGATAGAATAGTGAGTTAGTGTTTTTTTTTTAGAAAAAAGGAGAGAAAAAGGAGAGAAAAAGGAGAGAAAAAGGAGAGAAAAAGGAGAGAAAAAGGAGAGAAAAAGGAGAGAAAAAGAAGAGAAAAAGAAGAGAAAAAAGAGAGAAAAAGGAAAAGAAAATATAATAAAGAGATAAGGTAAGTAGGAGCAGAGATATCTTACTTACCCCTATCTCTACAGATAGATAAGCCAGCTTAAAAAGATATATAATACATCTTTTAATACTCTGCCTACATTAATTAGATAACCTACGCAGCCTTCTAGATATATATAATAGGCCACCCTCACTATCTATCCCTCCCTATTTATCCCTCCCTATCTATCCTATATATAAAGCTCTTCCCCCACTAAACCTGCTTTATAAACTCAGTGCCTAGAGTCCTCGCGAGACCCTAACTATTGGTCTTATCCTCGCAGGCACCGCCCTCTCCCTCCTTTATTACGTCGTCATCCATGGCCGCCTCCATAGTCCTCCAGTATATAGTCTTGCCCATCATCTTGATGGCCTCGATAAAGTCCCAGTTGCTCGTGCGCAGGAACCGAAGCGCCAGCGTATCCGGGTGCTCGTGCTTGACGACGTTGGACACGATCAGACGGTACATGTGCGGGGTCCAGTGATCCAGAGCCTCGACGGCCTGCTCGGCCACCTTGCCGAGGGTTTTCTCGTCGGTGGGCAGCAGGGAGAACAGTTCCTTGACCAGCGTCGGGTATGTGGCGCATCGAGGTGGTTGTCGGGAACCGGATTTCTTGGCCGGCGGGAAATATTTCTCGTCGAGCGTCAGAGCTCTTCTCCAGTCGACGCGATTCCCAGGCTGGGTGTTGCGCCGTCCACGTGCGGTGACAGTCTAGACTCCAGACTCCAGACTCAGAGTCCAGACTCCAGACTTCAGACCTCAGACCTCAGCTGCAGACTCCCGACTCCAGCTCCAGACTCCAAGCCGATGAATGGCTTGTTAGGTAGACGCGGCATGGTTCATGTGGGGAACCATGTCAACGAACGACGGCTCAGGCCGGCATTGGAGACGCCATGCACGGCACTATCAAATGGATTCGGAGCCATGTACCTGCAGTGGACACGACTGCAGCCTTGGCGGGGGCGCCTGCCGTTTGTGGTGACAGAAGGATCTGGTCCACTGGTTCCTTCCCCGGGAAACTATATTGGCGCGGGTCGCCACAGTTCTTTCGACTAGACCGGATTGATTCTTCTTTCTTCTTTCTTCGTTCTTCTTTCTCCTTTATCCTTTATCCTTTATCCTTTATCCTTTCCTCTTTCTTTATTTCTTTTTATTTCTCTCTCCTTCTCTTTTTCTCGTTCCCCACCCCTTCTTTCTTCCCTTCTTTCTTTTCCATCAAGATTGTATCTCGCGGATAAAAAGGTAAAAACGAGGAGGAAGCAAGGGGGAGGGAGGAGGGGGGGGGGGGGGGGGCAAAATCCCGCAATCATAACGACGAGGCAAACTAGGACAACATTTCGACAAGGCCCGCTTTCACCATCGAGCAGATATTCATTCAAGACGCTGTTTCGCTTGTTTCCCTTGCGGTCGGTTCAATACGCGGCTGGCGAGGTACTTGCCGACATTTACTACATGTGGCTCCGACGGGGGTGGCCTGCGTGCCAATCTCAGCCGGCCACGGGCTCAGTTATGCCGACTTTCCAATCCTACAATCTGCATAGTTTGTCTTTTCGGTCCCAAGTGCCGCTGGAGAAACTCTTTTCTTGCTTTCCCGACCATGGAATGGCTCTCAACTCCTGACATGCCGGATCCTTCGACGGCACGCACGATTTGATGTGGAGGATCGGACTGCAAAATTATAGGTATATATTTGTGTGTATGTGTTTGTGTGTGTGTATTGTGTATGTGTGTGTATTGTGTATGTGTTGCAAAGTGCTTGACAATGTAGTAACCCATCACTCATCCCTATACCAATAAATCCTATATAATATGCACGTGTTTCTATTTTCCACCACCTACCCGTCAGGTCATATCACAACCTCCCTTGGACCAGCGAATCTCTCAACCGCCCTCGGCGGGGCGCCATACGAATGACGGCTAAAGCATGGATCCTACATGGCCATAAATCCCAGTTCCTAAACGTCTGATAATCGCAGGCCCAACCCTGGTTATAAGCGGAAGACACTCCGAGGAAACATGAATCATATACTTGAGTTGGACCATATCGCCATCGCACCACGAGGTTCCTGTTTGCCACTCTGTACTTGAATGGTTCAAGTCCGCCGATCTTGTCCTACCGGCGATGGCCCTCTGTTTTCTTTTTCTTGCTGTTTCTGTCTCTTTTTTCTTTCCCTTTTGCATCTCTCAGTTCATACTTGAGCTAAGCCCATTCACACACACACGCACAAACAAGGCACAAGAAAAAGTGTATAATGCCTGGTCATTATGCCATACCTACACCCGCCGACGCAGGCGATGTTGATCTGGCCATTGCCAACCTTGTTCTCCATGCCCCATTGTTCCCGCTGGCATGTTACATAGCGTGGAAGCACGGAAAACGTGGCATGAATTGCTGGCCTCCATTCGTGACATCTTTCATCCTCATCTTCTTATCCACCGGCTGGAAGATATCGTATCGAGACGACGACAGCCGGTATGACGTGGTGTCGAAATACACCGGCGGCGCAATCGTCAACATGTTGACCTTTAGCCTAATAGGACTCGTCTATGAGATGTAAGAAGAAAGAATCATTCCCATCGTCGCTCATGAGTGTCGATATATATATAGATTGCATACGGACAAAGTATACATGTCAAAGAGCTGATCAAGTTTTCTTCCAACACAGCGGCGTCCTCATACCGAATGTTTGGGGCCCCCGTACAAACAAGCTGATTCTCCTGTCCTTTTACATCGTTATGCTCGCGGCCATCGGCACGGCCTTCTATGGCGGAGAGACTCGACAAGGAACCCCCGACAACATGCAGCCTTCGAAAGCGGACGAGTTCGGCAACTGCGTCTTGCTTGTTTCTCTTTCCGCGCTGGCGGCCTGGGTCGCTTGGACGTATCGACGCATATCCACGTGCAAAGACGACGTCGAATATCGCAACGCGAGAGTCATGCTGTTCGCCGCGGCCGTGGGTGTCTTTTTCCAGGCCTTCAGGCTCCTTTACGAAACCGTATTTGCCTTCACCATGTTGCCCCACCTCGACCCGAATACAGGCTCCATCGTGACGAGACTTGTTCTCGTCTTCTTCATGGAATATGCGGGGGCCGTCACGTTGTGTGTGGGGGGATGGTGCTCTCGAGACGTTGGAAACCCGCGTCCGGCATGCCAACCTGCGCAGTCGTCGTCCGTGCCCATGGTGACCGGCAAAGAATAATGCCGAGCTCAGGCATGCTGTACAAAACAAAACAAAACAAAACAAAAATATCATAAAAGGAAAGAAAAATGATGGCAATGTGGGGAACAAAATGGGAAGAGTACGGTTGTTGGTTCAAGATGTGTCCATCCTGTGGAGAAAGAGCGGACGGACCAATGACACGACGTGGTGAGACCGAATTAGGAAGCAAGCATTTTCTTCTTCTCTTCATCTGTCGGCTCGAGCTGATCATCGCTCCGAGCTGCCCTTGACCTGGAGCACGTTTGAGAATGTTGCTTCTTCGAAATGGGGTTTTCTAAGCAATCTTTCCTTCTCCTCCTTTGGTTTCTCGAAAAATCTACGCAAGACAGACGTATGACAGACATATTCAAATGGAATCAGTGTCGCGAGTAGCCAGCCTTGGATATACATTAGGATTCAGAGCCCATCTAGCCTCTCGTTTCAAAATGCCAACTCGTCCGACGTGACCGCTCTGGCTGGCCTGTTCCGTGTGTCCGTTCTGACCTCCAATCAGTGCATTTATGGCATTCATTATTTAGTTTTGAGCTTCCCGGCCCATTCCCGTGTTACAGCTAGACAGCCCAGGTCCCTTGAGTGTGACCAATGTGACTCTGACCCTAACCTCGGACCGGTATCCGATTGTTCTTTCCTGCACGGGCTATTTATTCCGACCTGCCTGGTTATTCTGCCTAGCTTTGTTGAGTCTGTTGAAGGGACGCTGACCATTCTGCGCGTTGGCCCCTTGACTATCGACAATCTATCCAGATCTAGTCTCCATCCAGCCCGATCCCATTCACATGCTCGAACCCAATCCCGTCCCAGCCAGGTCGACCTCCACACCGCAGAGGTATGATCGTCCGGAGAGCCACATCCGTCGTCTCCTTCTGGTGCCTAGTCGCCGCTGCCGTAGTAACATATAGATTAATATTCGGCAGCACCTGCGGACGACGATCCTCATTGATAGCCCGAGAGCGCACATCTGCGTCAAGCTCATCTGCGAGCCCATGTTCGTGAGGTTCTGCAGTCCATCGACGACGAATTGAGGCGTGCCTTGGATTGATTTCTAATCATAGAATTTATACTCTTCATTATTCCTTTGATTAAGGATCTTTCGAGCACGTTGCCTGTCTGCTTGACGCTGGCAAGCTTTGCTCTGCGTTGGTCCCGTGCGGAATATGCGGTTCAAGACGAGCTTGTGGTTCAGCTCGCTGTTCCCAGCCGCCAGAACCCTGGACGCTGCTTGCTAGCTGCTGGCCGGCGAAGGACTCAGTTGCTAAGAGAAATCGGGATACGTTCTTGGTGTCAGCCTGCCAGGACTGGGCGGCCGCGTCTATCTGTTGGGGGGGTTGGCCTCCCATCGCGACTCCAGCGTTGCCGATGTTTTCACTCTTTTGTTAATTTTCTCGTTCCTACAGCGTTGTTTGTATCGCCAGTATGCCCACCTTGGCCTACTTGACCGGCATTGTTTGTTGATCCTCCTACACCCACTGCAGTTCGCCCTGTTGTACTTCCTCCCTTCGGTAGCTGATCCTCCAACTACGTCTGGTGTCTTTGCTGCCCCTCCTCCCGCCCTGTTGGCTTCTCTAGCTTTGCTGCTCCTCCTTGCTTCGTTCTTAGCTTCTGAAACTAGGCCAGTGACAAGTCCAGCAATACGCACACCCGAGTCTGGCCCCCAGTCAACAGTCATTTTAAGGATAGTGTTTGCAGTGCTGCGATTCCCATGTTCTTTCCTTATCTTTCTCCCGTCTTCATGCTCAGTGTTCAAGGTCAAAAAGACCCAAACGTTTCGTGTCACGACGCGAGTTTGGGTTTGACGCGCTAAGGATTGGTATGGGGCACGACTCTCGTTTGTAGAGGTTGGGTCAGCGACCTTGCAAGACTGGTTTCCCTTTCGCATGGCAGATAAATTGGCTTCTACCAAAAACGGTCTATACCAAACTTGCCGAGGTGCTCGATGAGTGTTTGAAGGGTCTCCCGTGTCATGGGACCCGGGCTCGACTACATCAATGTCCAACTCGTAAAGTAGCAACTTGGAATATCAATATTTCTTCTTTGCTTGAACGGGGAAGGAAAGGACACGACTGTAACACTGCTAGACGCTACATGGACTAGAAAACCTTGCCCGAAGTATCTGCTCAGAATGGTTCTACGGGTAGTCGGTCACTAGACGCGCCATCGACCAGTCAGTCACGCGTCGCAAATTCATCGTTAGTCGTGATTGGGGATGGTTTATTGGTTTCACCAATAATGTTCCATCGCACATGGCAGTCTCGCGGGCGCAGAGTCGTCTTAGCCGGTAAGGATGAGGTGCAAACTTGTTGGAGGGCTGCAGAATGCGCCAGGAATGCGAAAGGGATACAAAAAGGGGTGTGTTGTTTTTTACCGCTTTTCTCCATCTTTTTCTGTCTGCTTTGTGATTCGTCCAATTTCAACGTCGTGTCTCATCTTGTGGGCGAGTGCCTCATCTGGACGGATCAACAAGTGGAGCGCTCTTGCCTCAACGGGAATGTCCGGCTTGCCAGACAAGACCTACATAGTGTGTACCTTCAAAGGGGTTCCAATGGCCCAATCACAGTTGCTGAGCCGCATGGCACCCCTCCAATCGTTTCTCCTTATTTTTGCCTCTCCTGAACATTTTCAGACGTCAAAAATTCCCCCACGTCCGGTCGCTGGATTGCGCATGGCCGTCTGACATCTACACCCAAACACAAAAAGTTTCTTTTCTTCAGATCGTACGCCTCAGCAGCAGCAGCAGCAAAAGACCTCTCTAGAATCGCCATGTACCCGGGATCCATCTTGGGCGTAGCCCTCGCCCTCTGCGGCACCACCATGGCTGGCCCGTCCGTCCATGAGCTCGAGCCTCGCGACGGCGACAATGACAACGACCTCGCCAACGCACCCTGGGTAGTCGTCAACGATGAGGGCGCGCCCGCCACCGTTTACACGCCTATGGTGACGACCATCGATGGCACGCCAACACCTGTGAATCCCGCTCCTCACGACTTGACCGCCTCCGTCTACACCATCACCAACTATGGCCACGTTTACACCACCACCCAATCGCCTCCCAACCCGATGGTAACCAATGTCAAGACCAATGAGGGGTTCTTTTCGCGATGCTACAATAAGAATGGCCCATATGCGCCCTTTTGTCGGCCTACGCACAACTCAAGCATCTACGTTGATTACACGTACTATGGTATGAATGGGTTTCTTCCCACTTTTGCACATTTTCATCACGGAAGAATTCATTTATCTTCTCTCATGACTCTTCACCCAGACGAAGTTCCTACCGTCTTCCCTGAAAGTTGACTTGCACTCGCTCGCCTTTTCTCTGTCCTCTTTCTCTGTCTTTCTAACTCTATGCTGCAGTTACCTGGGATCCCGACTGGTTCAACAGGACGGAGCAATTCTCTACACACTATGTTTCCCTCCGCATCAACTACTTCAACGAGACGACGGGCCAGCAGTCCGATCGCGACATCTTGGACCAAGCGTATCCTACCTCGTATGGCTTTCTCCCATTCAAGGTGGAGAGTCGCTACCTGAAGGGCCACAGATCCAACAACGTCACCTTCCAGTTGGTCGGACACGAGATCCAAAACACGACGGCGCCCACCAACAGCACTGTTGAGCTCCCTATCGTGATAACCACGGCACCCTTGGATCCCACGCCGCCTACACCCGTCCCCGATGGCCAAACCCTCCTCATTGCCCTACCCGTGACATTCGCAGCCATTGTGCTGCTACTCATTGGCGTCTGTCTCTGGAACCGTCAGACCCGCCGCATTCAGCTCGGCAACGTCATGGGTCGCTCCCGCAGAGGCTACACTGGTCGTCGCACGCGCGATTTTTTCAACCGAAAAGGCAGGGGTATTCGGCTAGATGCGGAGCCCGCATCCCCCACCAATGGTTATCACGACTCGCCCAACCGCCCGAGACGCGACAGCGACGCCCTCGGCAGCTTGACAGGCAGTCCTGTCCGCGCCGATTTTGAGCAGCAAGGCACGAGGGGAGGACAGAACACCTTCCGCGATGAAGTGGGCCGCCAGGAGAGAGAGAGGCGGGGCAACTTCTAAAGGCGGAGAGAGATGGCCTGTAGAATAAAACGTTGTCATGTATTTGATTCCTGTTTGATTATTTTCTCGCAAAGGTGCAAGAGGGGAGCGATGTGATGATTTATTTTACACAAAAAGAGGGCCTAATGGAAGAATAGAGTGGTAGATGGAAGGGAGGGGAAAAGACAGAGGGGAGAAAGACGAGGAAGTGATGGACCACGAAACTTGGATGAGAGCAATGCATCGCAACGCATCATGTAATGTAATCGGAGACGCAAAGTTGAACGCTTGTATGACGACGAACGAGACGTGGGGGATGGACCGATGGGTATACATTTAATGCTTCATTATAAAATATATTCAACATTGTTTCCGTCCTTGTTTCCCGTCCTCCATCTGGAGTTCCGTTCATCAGATGCATCGCAGGTCCCTCCAATCCAGCAAACACAATCCACATCAAGCAAAGGAACAAGATAATCCAGGTATAACCCATGACAAACGAACCGCAAAAGCACATGTGATGCGCGTCGCCGACCCCGTGGCGCCCATCCACGCAGTAAATGGAATATATGACGCGCCGTTGCCCGGCTCAAGGCTCGGCAGGCGCGTGCCAATTTCCAGTCGATAAATACTTGATTTCATACTTCGTTTCTCATACAGGTACAGTGGCGCTGTGACCCGAACACGCGCGCCCGGCGCTTGAATTGCACTCAAGGCCGTATACATGATACGCGAATCCCGACAGGTTTTTTTGAACTTTTTTTTTTTTTTTTTTTTTTTTTTTTTTTTTTTTTTTTTTTTTTTTGGAATAAACGGTTCTCTTGTGTCTTTTTTCTTTTTCAATACGCCGCGTAGTCTCATTTTGAAGAAGAAAAAAAAAGACAAAAAGCCCCTGAAAAACGAAAATGAAACATTAAATGAAAACAAAAACAAAAACTACATACTTAGACGAGGCCTGCCTTCGCCATAGTTTTCGGGCGTTTTATATTGCTGCTGCTGTTGGTGGAGAGCATGGTCTGGACGCCCATTTCCGGGTCTACCATTTCCGTTCTCTTACGTGGTAGGGACTCTAAGGGAGCAGTGACGTACGAAAAGGGCGGAGAAGGAGTCGGCGGATCGAGCTTTTGCGTTGTCATCGTGATTGCTGGAGGGTTTTGATGGTTTGTTTTGGGCTTTTTGTCTTGACTTGCTTTTGTACTTGACTTTGGTACTGATGTTGGACATGCATTAGATTTTATACTTGAGCTTGTCATGGAGCTTGTTGTTGTTGTTGTTGTTGTTGTTGTTGGACTTGGGTTTAGAAGTGATTTTGGTTGTGGTATTGTCGTCGGAGGAGTGGGATTCGAGACATTTTGATCGCCATCTGCTGCCAGAGATGGCGTGGATATTCTGTCTCTGTCTCCGCCTCTGCCGCCACGGTGGACATTTTCGTACTCGTCTCCATGAACATCTGGGCCTTCATCTTCGTCTCCGTCTCTGCCGCCACGGTGGACATTTTCGTACTCGTCTCCATGAACATCTGGGCCTTCATCTCCATCTCCGTCACCATACGCTGCGCACAAGTCGAGCCGCTGCTCCCCCTGGACAAGTGGCCGCAGAAAGGCGGCGGGAATGGCCGTGGCAAGCTTGCAACTCGGCTGACACGGCTGGTACGAGTCGGTCTTCCAGGCCGCATCGGCATAATTCTTGGCCTCAGCAATGGTGTAGCCGCAGCTGAAGCCCTCGTGGTAGGCGTCCGGCAGGATGACAATGGTCTCGCCGGGCCGCTGATCGACGATGCGGTATGGTATACCGAGCTTCTGCAGCTGTTCGGGGAAGAAGAACTCGGCGCGGTGGCGCATGAATTGCGAGCAGCCGGAGCCGCGGCCCAGTGCCGTCTCGGCCACGTCGACGGCCGTGGCGGGGATGACGATCCAAATCTTGCGACCCTTGTAGAGATGGTTCAGGGAGGCGAGGCGGAAGTCTTCGGCATGGATCTGAAACGTCGCGCCAAAGTAGGGGCCGGATTCGTAGACGTAGGGGGTGTGGATGCCGGGGATGACAGCCTTTGTGTGGTCGAGTTTGTCGCCCTTGAGAGGGTAGATGGGACTCTGTTCGGGCACGCCAGCGAGACGTCGTTGGGTGTTTGTCCATGCGGGCACGTCGACTCGGTAGCGGATGTTGCGCAGCTGTCTGTTTTGGTTCTTTCGGAAGAGGTGCTTGAGGTTCTTGAGCGCCGTGTCTACCGAATCGACTGAGTTGACGGGTACCGCGTCAACGGCGCCGACGGCGTTGTTGGATGCCGTGTCGTCGGCATCGGGCTCGGGCTCGGGACATGGGGGAGCAAAGAGACCCTGTGACGGGACGGTGCTCACCTGCCAAGACCTTGTTCGGCGGATGAGCTTTACTTTGTAGGCGTTGGCAGCGACATGTCGAGCTGGTTTCCGAGGGAGCGCGCCGTGCAGCCCATGGGGAATGACGACTTTGAAGCAGCCATCTCGATGGGCATGGAGGCGGGTGGCAAAAGCCAGGACGGCGGGGAAGTCTTGCCATTGCTGGGGCGTGGGACGGAGACGCAGAATACGATGGCCGTCGACGTCATGGTAGTCGTAGTTGATGTCTGGAGGGCAGTGCTGGCTCGAGGAGTGCTGGCTCGAGGAGTGTTGGCTCGAGGAGTGTTGGCTCGTTGAGGCGGTGAAAGCCGTCGAGGCCATCGCGGCTGTCGCGGCTGTTGAGACAGATTGCGCATCCTCCGCAACGGCAGGAGCAACCGGCCCGTGCGGCTGCGACTGCGGCTGCGACAGCTGCGACAGGGGCAGCATCTCGGCAACGACGCAACGTGAATCCTTCTCGGCAGTCAAAGCAGGCATCGGGCGTGTCGCAAGCCGCGGCGGCCGACCGACCATGCACTCTGCCAGTCGGTGTGTGTCAACGAGCGCGTGATGGGGTGACGGAGTCTTGTGTCGGTTGTCGTCAGTGATGAGCGTCCTGTGTGCGCGCGTGGGAAGACGTGGATGCTGGATGCTGGACGAGGTTGCGATTCCGGTTCGTTTTTACGTCTGTTCTGGCCGCCGCACTCGCCTCCCGCACGCGCAGACGCAGTCGCAGTCGCACGCATGACTTTCGACCCGTTCGTCTGGTCTCTGGTCTCCGGATCGCCTTCCGCCTCTGTTCAGTCCAGTCCGCTTCAGTCCAGTCCGCTTCTGTTCGAGAGGCGACGAGGCGGCGGGGCGGCGGCGGCGACGACCACCTGTCAATGAATTGGACCACTCTTTGTGCGCCGCTGTCTGGGGATGCCGTGTCGACGAAAGAAGAAGAAGCACGAAAGGCAAACAGACCAGACCAGACCAGACCAGACCAGACCAGACCAAAGTCTCCATTCGCTACCAGAAGCCTCGTCGATCGCCGTCGCTCCTCTTCTGCCCAGGCCGTCCCGTCTCTCCTGCGGGGCCCGGCACCACGGACACAGGGCTGCAGGCGTCCAGACTGGCCTAGATTGAACCTTTTTCACATCTCCAGTCCTCAGATCGGCTGCAGGGGCGCGATGGGCAGGTCTGAGAGTCCGCCACGTCTTGCAGCGGAATGTGAACAGTGAAGACTGACGGGCATTGACGTGGCAGACACTGAACAGGATGTTAAGCACCGACAGACTCCGGACCCTGAACCGGACTCTGAACCGGACACTGAACACGAGCACGACCAGACGTTCAACTGATGCTGTCAATTCACTTGCATGTCAGCCACGACATGCAGCATCGATTGATCCAACATGGAATGCCCAGGCCCTGTTCCGCCCTGCCCAGACGACCCCCCACACGCTGCGGCCCGCCCACCCCTGGCCACAGGCCACCCGCTTGGCGTCCGACATGGCCTGCGTGTAGTCTGATCAGGTCGTCTTGTGAGTACAAGTAGCACTTTGTGCATGCAACATGTACTGTATATACGCAGACACAACCCGGCATGCCATAAAGCGTGTCGTTGCAGCCTACCCATCACCAAACACCAACATCTCACGACTCTCCTACGAACCGAGTACCTGCTCCTTGTCCGTCTGTGTATTGTATTCCACGTGCCTTATTCTATGTGCTCATTTTCGCTTCTCATCTACGTCTTCTCATTGTACACCTGCGATGCCTTTGCCCTTCCCCTTCGCTCTTCCAGGGTGAAAAAAGTCATGGTCCGCAATGGATGAATATAGTATACAAAAGGAAGAGAAGAGAAAACAAAAAAAGAAAAAGACAAAGAAAAGGAAAGACAAGAAAAAGAAAAAGAACCGTTCCAGAGAAAACCATAAGGACTGGGATATCATCTCATCAAAAAAGAAAAAAAAAAGAAAAAGAAAAAAAAACAATGCACATTAATCTTTTGCTTGCCATGTCCCTCCATGTCGCCCATTCTCCTCTTTCCCCTCATTGACAGCGCTCGTCATTATCATCATTTCGCACCCTCTTGAATTCACTTCAACAAGATTCGTCGGCGCTGCTGGCTGGAGTGAGCCCGCCCACTCTCTGAGCAGGTGCCATACCTTCCCGAGCTACTTCACAACGCCATGGGCGGCAGTGTCTGCCTCCCCATCCGCCATGATGCCTTGTCTTGCCCGGCTGGGAAACTTGACGGGTCCAAATTTTGGCCTCTTTTTTAAGTGCTTCTAGAGAGCGGTCGCGAGCCTGGCCCAGCGATGTTACCAAAATTGCTTGTATCCATACGATCGGCTTTCGTTCATCATATTGTCTGCCAACAATGAATGGCCTTGTTGCAAAAAATGTCTCGTCCGTGATTTGTGTCATGTCAGAGCCTCCACCAACGCAACTCACGAGGTTTTCAAATCCCCGACACGACTACTGCACTCTGGTCATCGAAATAAACTTCTAGACTGACCCCGTCCCGTCAGTCGGCTTGGTGATAAGACAAATCAAACCCCGTCACCGTATGAGCCGTAAGGCTGTACCTTCAGGCCTTCGGGCCGGCTATTGCGATATCCATTGGGTCCTTTGTCAAAACCTGGATATCCTCCCCCATTCGACATTCCACTCATGCCATTCAAACCATTCATGCCCTTGCCGTTCATGCCGTCTTGCGGGTATGGATCTACAGATTCCCTCGGTGAGTTGATGGGACTGTATGCCGAAGATTCAGCGCTGTCTCGGGCGCCTGCTCTTCCAAGGCCTTGAAAGGGCGGTGGCGGAGGAAGGCTACTACGGACCGAGGCTCGCTCAGTACTTCGAGGAGAGAAGAAGCTGGATGAGTCCATGGGCGTCATCGTACCATCGTCATCCTCCTCCAGTTCACCCGGCGGTGTTGGCCGAACCTTGACGACACGGACGAGGTCGATAATAGAAGCCGAGAGATTGGACGCCGCGGCGTCTAGTAGACATATGGGAGACATGCCGGCCCCGGATGCGAAATTCTTGGACGCAGTAATAAGTCCATTGGCAGTTGATGATAACCTTGCTTTCAGCAGTCCCTGTTGCTGAATAACTTCGTTGTCGTCCTGCGGAGTAGACTCGTCCAACTCTCTCGTAATTCGACGGACGCTGACGACTACTCGTTTCATTGACTCAATCACCTTTTCCGGAACCTCTCTCCGTGCAGTCTGCAGAAGCTCGTCGATGGACATCTGAAACTTGGTCACATGGATATCCTTAATCATCCCGTTGCTATCCATAAACTCCTTTTCTCGAATATACTTGGCCGCATCGTGATCGAGCGGTAAGCCTTGTATTGAGGCTCGGAGCCCACTCTGCACCGTCTTGGCCCGAGCATATTTGCTCCTCCAGCTGCGACATTCGCCTTCGAGCGTTTCGATTGTATCTTCCAGCTCCTTCTGTTTGAGTTGAATCGCGTTGCTTCGTTGCGTGAGGAGCCTCATCTCGTCAAGGTCCTCTTGTGCCTTTCGACGCACCTCCTCGGTAATTCGGTTTTGCTCCAACAGAGACTGTCGCAATTCGTCGTTCTCTCTCTGGGTGGCCGGGTCGGTTCTCATGGACGCTTGGTTTTCTTGGTCTGCTCGCAAGCGTTCAAGTTCCTGCTTCATGGATGCGTTTAGTTCTTGGGCCTCGGCCAGCTTGTTCTCCAGACTCGAGCGAATCTCGGACCAATTCTGCTTTTCCAGGTTTGCTGCAGTAGCTGTAGAACGTTCGGATTCCACCACGCTGCTCAATTGATCGTCCTTCTTTTTTATTTCGCCTTCCATATCGGCCACCTTCTCCTGCAATTCTTGGATTTGCGCTCGATAATTCTCCATCATCCTCTTATCGGCCTGCGTGTTTCGAGATTAGTTTCAACATCTTCAGTGGACGCTCCACGTCAAATCATCCGCGCGAGTGCTAAGCAGGCAGGGAGGAAAAGACGGATGTAAGACCGTGAGAAGCCTTCCGTCCAGTTTCACGACTTACCTCGGAAGCCGCGCCACTATCGTCATCCTCTTCGAGCATCGTACTCTTGTTAGGCACAATGGTGTTATGTTGGTTGAGCTGCTTGGGCATCGGGCGTCCGAATTCTCCACTCGCTAAGCTCGGAGACGGAGGAACTCCGTACATGTCGGCGTGTGGCAGGCCTCCACGTATCGAGCTGGCCTCCGAGGGCCGTCGCATGCGACTTGGGCCTCGAGGTGGATACATGCCATTGGGGGGATTTCCGTTGCGACCATTGAGTCCGCTACGCATGGACATGGAGCTGCCTGCTCGAGGGATATCGCGGCCGACAAAATTTGGGAATCGTCTCTCCAGCTCGTGGTAGACATCGGTGGCCAGGTCACGGAACCGTGGGGGGCCAAGAGAGGAGAGTCTTTGCCGTGCTTGGTTTCGTTTTTGGTGAAACGTCTTTTCTGGCAAGAGAAACTGCGGAACGACATTAGGGGCATTTGGAGGCGCCCTGGCCATGGTCTGCCGACGAATCAACTCATCGAAAACGTCCGTACTGAGCTCGAAGAACTGAACCGAGGAGAGACGTAAGAGTTTGTCCCGCGCTTTGTTTGGTTGTTGCCTCGCATCTTGGCTCCTAGTGTGAAGGAAGCTCTTGAGAGCGATGTAGTGTTCAATCAGGATCGGTTCATCCAACTCGCGACTGCTGTTGCGTGCGCTATCGCTCGAAAAGACATTCGTCCCGGTGCTCGATCGACCAATCGAAGGCGGGGGCGAAGGGCCGCCGTTGCTTCGAGATCCAGAGGGGAAGCCATTCGTGCTCATGGCGCCGTTGCCGTTGAAGCCTCCCGAGATGGAGGGAGAGGCTAAGTTGCCGCGAGATGGTTGATAATGATATGAACCGTCGTCGCGAGACGGGGATTTAGACAATGACCAGTCGTTTCCACCTGGAGAGATGGGAGATAACGGCACATTGCGGCCAGCGGCGCTCATGATCGAGGAAAGGCAAGGCGAGGCAAGGCAAGGCGAGGCAAGGCAGGGAGGATGGTGCGCGAAACAAGATACCAAGGTGCCTCTGGCTGGCGAAAGTGTCTTACACCGGACCAAACGAGACGCAGCTAAGCAGGCTCGACTGAAAGCAAGCGGGTCTCGACTGTCCTCTCCGGCCCTCTGCACAGGATGTTGCTGGTACGTTCAAAGTTGCCCCTGGCGGCTCCGAGACTGCGCAGCTTGCATGTGCGTGCGAGCGAGCGAGCGAGCGAGCGAGCGAGCGTACCAAAGACTACCTGGGGAATTAGGAGGTGCCTGTCTGGTGCCTGTGCCTGTGCCTGGACCTGAACCTGGGAGGCTGACAAGCAAGGGGGTTGCATGTGGCGACGACGGGCCAGGGTGGTCTTGGTCGAGCACAGAGAGGGCTGGACTCGTCAATCGAGAGGAAGCAATAGTATCAATGTTCCGCCTGGGATGACGGCGGAGAAACTGGCCGATGAGCGATTGATGTGGATGGACAAGAAAGTGCGTAGTGGATGCATGTGGACAATAATGAATGATGATGGATGTGTCTATGGGAAGACCCAGGACAGGCAGCACCAGACCAGACCAGACCAGACCGAGTTCGATGTCGACACTTGAGGGGCTTGATGGAGTGGTAAGTGGTCGGCCAAGAAGCGCCGGCGGCGCTTGGGGGCAAGAAGCAGCAAGCACGCACGCACGCACGCACTTGGGTCCTCGATCCCCTGTCGTGGCGTGGCGTGGCGTGGCGCCGTGTGGCTTGGCTTGGCTGCTTGCGCTTGCTGCGTGCTGCAGCAGTGCAGTGGCCGGGTGGCTGCTGCCTAGCAGCGTAGCGTGGTGTCTGGTTCGCCCTCGTCGCCCTCGTCGTCTTCTTCGCCGTTTTCGTCGTCGTGCTCTGTCTGCTCTTGCCAAACTGTATTTTGGGTCACTAAATAATTTCACGAGGCAGATTAGAAAAGATCAGCCATTGGAATCGAGGCAGCTCGCGCGAGAGACAACAGACGTCTTTAACTGGATGGAAGGGGATCACAGCATGCGCTGTTGACCCACGACCCAGCACAAGAGAAAGGAAGGAAAAGGAAAAAAAAAAAAAAAAAAAAAAAAAATCATTAAAAAAATTGGGCGACGTGCGGGAAGCAAGGGTCGTAGCGTGGTGACCGTCAACTGGCACAAGTCTAGCTCTCTCTAATTTCGTAAGCCCCAGTCTCAGTGATCGGTGATTTCCTCCTTACGTCGGGACCGATGTTTTTGTGTCTGGACGACCGAATTCTTGACTGTTGTGCTTCGGGGTTGCTGCAGTCAAATCAATATCTTTGTCAATCCATAGAGTCCCCGGATTCTATCCATCGCATTAATCCTGTGACTTCTTCTTCACCCCGCCGCGGCCAGCAAGTCCTGCTAGAGGAGCAACTCGACGCACCCAGCCAAATGGACATTCTGCTTCTCCCGCTGAACCAAATTAGAACTAAAATGAAATCACCCCTCTTCCCTCTTCCCTCTTTCCTTTCCCCTCTCCCCTTTCCCCTCGTCCCTTTCCCCTACATAGCACACTGTGGTCCGGCCGGGAAATGAGCCCGCGATGGCCTCCTGGCCTCAGGAGCCGTGCTAATATCCAAGGGCAATTTTACGCTTGTCCTCGATCAGGCGCAAGCGAATGCTGTCGGATATTGTATTTTCTTTCTACTCGGTGCTGCTGGCACTCAGATGGCCTGCCCG
The DNA here is from genome assembly GCA_018360255.1 of Claviceps maximensis. Lineage (NCBI taxonomy): Eukaryota > Fungi > Ascomycota > Sordariomycetes > Hypocreales > Clavicipitaceae > Claviceps > Claviceps maximensis. The sequence goes on from SRPZ01000040.1 coordinate 57,772, forward strand.
GCGCGTGGTGTACGGCGGCTATGGACAAGTAAATGTTTTTCCAACAGATAGAAAAAAAAAACCCCTCCGTGAAAATACGTTGTGTTTCGACAAGCAGCAGGGGTTCTTATTCATGGCCGAAAATAATAGCGGGTCCGTTTTCCAAGCTGAGTTGATGTGTTCGGGATATTTAATATGAGTCGATTGAAACAGCAGTCTGGTGTTGGGCCTTTTGGCTCGCTCATCAGGCCCCACGAACTGTGCACATGGTGTGTGCACACAGACGGTCGGCGTGGATGAGGATAGAAAGGCGGGAGGACAGGCACCGCCCGCCTTCTTCAATGCTAGCTTTCATGCCTGGCTGATTCAGGAACAACAGACAAGCACGACTCAAGCATCCCGGGGAGCAACACTGTCCAGCTTCACCGCCGAACAATGCACTTGTGTCAAGTCGTCCATTGAAATCAGTCGATCCAGCATCTACTTCGTGATTGATCTACCTCGTGATTGCCTCTGAAAGCCCAGTCGGTCGAATCATTCCGTCTTTGTGGCGTTAGATCGAGGCTATCAACTTCATGCAGGAACACTGCATGTGCGGGTGGTAAACATTGTCTACTATACACACATTTCCTCGGATGGATGAAGAGCACTATGGATGTATACAAATATACGTACTGTATAGTGTGTACTTGTAGTGCGTGTTCCAAGACATCACAGCTTTCATCGATACCGATCAAACTCACCATATCCGTCTGTTGTCGAAGAAAGATGTGGACAAGAATTCTTGAAGTCCGCGACTGATTGTTTCGTGCCGCGTGCTGATGAAGCGGATCACCAAGCCACATTGACGGCATGTTCACGAGTGTCATTTCATTGAATGACACACCAGTCGTTAGTTACCTAACTAGGTGGTTATGGTTATCCAGCCTATCAAATGAGTCGAGGCAGGGACTGAGAAATGCTAGCTTGGGGAGGAACTGATTTTAGTTTAATGAGAACCTCGTGTCTGACGTGTCCATGGTGGTTCAATCTTGGTTTGGAAAAAAAAGAAGGAAAACAACATGCGGTCATCACCAACCCCGCCATTACTCGGAAACGCGAATACCCGACAGCCGCCGACTCGCTTTAATCCTCCTCATCAAGTGCGGAGTGTCCCAGGCAGTCTTATACACTCTTCATGAAGCGGGATGTTTATTTAGAAAGAAAAAAAATTATCATGTATGCTCTTTCAAAACCATGCCAAGGTCCAGGTAGAGGGCAACTTTGGCCAACGTTCCTGCCAAGCACCAATAATATCCGGCACCCTTTCATCAAAGCTCGCCCTACTGGCTGCACTACCGCTATCAAATGCAGAAGCGCCGACGGCATCTCGCTCCTCGGCAGCAGCCGCATTGAGGGAATTGGCCAGGTCCAGGATTCCCTGACCGCCAATATGGGCCTCCTCGTGGTTATCCTTGATATCTACATTGATCACGTGAACCGGACGGTTCAATGGCGACCCCCTATTAAGCAGATCGTCAATCACGGCGTCCCAACATCGCTCCTCACATGTGAAGACGACATCGACGACGCCGCCCTCAACGCCCTCGCTCCCTTTATCTTTCGTCTGTTGAAGTCTCGGAATACCGATTGCCCAGTCTTGCCAACGCTCGGGCCCCCATTTTACGCCTCGGTTTCTATCGAGCATGTTAAGAATACCATTGGCGCGGTATAGACGCCCGTCTTTGGATTCTAATTCTTTGTACATGTTATCGTATGAGGTCTTGTTGAACTGATACACATTTGGTTGTGTGATAGTTGGACCGGGTAGTCGGACAAGAGAACCTGTGCCAAACGAAATGACGGGATAGTTGGCCTCAGATAATCGTAGGTGGGCTTCCATAGACCTACATCAGCACGCATCAGCCTTGAACAACAAGACAACAAAAAAAAGACGAAAACAAAGATCTCGAGCCGAGTCTTGTAACAGCATAGATAGTGCTTACCTGTTTTGGTTGCTTGCGCACACAGTACAGAATTTCAGTCTATACCCGGTAACGAAGTTGCTGGGAGCATCTCGCGCCGCCGCTTCAATTGCTTCGTTTGTGACGTCCATCGTCGATTGAGCTGCAATTTTTTTTATGACGAAGGGATAGAATAAGGGAGAGCTGCTTCACATCAATTGTCTGATGGTCGCATTCTCTGCGATGAAATTTCTACCTCCATTTAGTTATGAGCTTTGGAGCACAAGGTGGGGGGGGGGACTATATTTGCCAACAAGAAGATCAAAGCAATAAGAGGGAAAAGCTTCAAGTGCATCAGATCTGTAAAGTTGCGTATAAAGTGTCTTTCAACATTGCAGTTCAGACAGCTCCAATATTTTGAGGATCATCATATGAAGTAGCTTTTTTGGGTGACTGTCAGAAAAAAAAACAATAAACAACTCACCACGCAAGCAAGCTACCTCGTCACAGACTAGATTGAGGTCAGTCACTGAATAGGCAAGCTCAGGTCTGGTCGCATTTAACACGTCGCCGAGGAGCGTCTCGGTATGCTAGCGAGATTTGCATAGGCATCATCTGCTTCACCTGCTGCCTCCGTTTGTTGGCAGGTTCCGTGATGGGAATGTTCAGCAGAGCTGGAGTTGTATTTGCCAGGACCAACAAATTAGAGCTAAAGTTCAGCCCACGCTCCGAGAGTGTGCGTGCGAGGGTTCACACGCGAGTCGGCTAAGCACCGGAAGTGACAGGAAAACGGCGGATGAAAGGTGCGATTGATGAGAGAGTGGAGAAAGAGACGTGATTGGTTGACAGAACGTGCATGACCTGAAACGCGTGAAGCGTTGTAGTCTCCAATGAGCTTTCAGCAGCAAGCCCCCGGTATATGTACGATGACCAATGTGCCGAAAATAGAAACAGCAGACCAGACATGTCCATGAACTTTTTGGGTGGCGCCAGCGTGACGATCCCATGTCATCTTGAGTATCTCGTTGTTATGATTTTGCGTGTCATGCAGATGTTTGTGTTCCCTGGGCCGCCTCGATTTGTCGACAACCGTCTTTGAGCTGCACTTTGTGCATGCACCCGCGACAGCTTGACGTTTCAGTGCTTTCTTACGGCGCCTCGGCTCAGTTGCAAATTCACGAGATATTTCACCTTTCTTTTTCTCGGTCTGCTTTCCAAGTACCTACCTAGGTTCAAGTACCTAGGTAGGTACTTGGACCTGAGGAATCGTGCGAGCTGACTTGCCAAAAGTTTGGTTCAATCGTGGTTTGCGACCGGTACTTGTCATGTGGCGTTGAGGGCCGCCAATGCTGTTGGATACTGTTGAAACCTGTTGGAAGGGGGTGGAAGAGATGGGGAAGTTGTTGTATGATATGGATATGCAGCCGATTTGCAGATCAGCCAGCGATCCCTTGTTGGTCGCCTCCTGGACGACTGGCCACTGAGTCGGTGTGTCGCGAATCTCGGCGTTGAGACCGGCGATATCATCGTCAGGGTTGTCGTGTCTGCACCTTCATGTCGGGCCCAAGCTGGCTGGTACCTGAGACAGGGTAGGTACCAAGACACGGTGACACATACCGCATGTACATGTCGGAAAAGCTCAGGTCAGTCTGGAGTGAAGTGACCATCTATCAGGTACGGTGGGTCGTGGGCAGGTCGTGGGTATCGCCGAGATAGAAACTTTGACACCAAGATTGCATGGCGACATGTTCGAGATTGCCTGTAGTTGTCTGTTGGCCATCGCACGCGGCGCTTACTGCGGGACTGACTGCAGCAGTGTCATGAGCCCAGGCCACCAGGTCGACCGCCTGTCGGTCAGCACTGAGGCTGCCGGAGTTACATGCACTGCAAATGCCTAGCATGTTGATGTTCGCGGTTGGTTGACAATGGACAGACAAAGCTTGAACATGAAGTGAAGGGACCGACGATCAAGGCCCGGACCTCGGTCGAGGCTGGGACCACGTCGGACCAGACCACTCTAGGCTCCAGGCCAGGCTGGCGGGCCGCACTGATGAACCAGCACGAGACGACAACTCTGAAGTCTGAACTTGGCACCGCTGCCAGCTGCCTGCACTTGCGCCTGCACTTGCGCCTGCACTTGCGCCTGCACCTGCCTGCACAAGACATCCTGCAGGCCAGAGCCACCGGGGCCATTTCGCCGACCCCGGCTCCTGCTCCTGCCCTGCTCCTGCTCCTGCCTGCTCCTGCTCCTGCTCCTGCTCCTGCTCCTGCTCCTGGCGCTCCTGCTCCAGTCGCCATGCGCCTATTCGTCGTCGGTCGATTATGCCAGCGGGCCAGCACGGCCAGACGCGAGCCAGACCTGACTGGATGGACGGACCACATCATCCCCATGCAGAGAGGCCAGACCATGCCCTCTGCCTCAACTTCACCACCTCCACTCGCCTTACCCGCCGCCAATCTTGCAAACAGCCTCTATGCGACCCTGTTCCTCGACCAGGCATTTTTTCATCTCTTCTTCCGCTCTTTGCCTTCCTTTCATCATTTGCGCGCTCGCGCTCTATCCTTCAGCAAGCAGGCTCGTCGACTCCTCGAGCGGTTGCTGTCGTCGCTTCTGCGTTCACTCCTTCGCTGTCGACACGGCCAGCATCACAAGTTACATTTCTCTTCTCCACTGCGCTCTGCAGGCTCAGAGTATCTGACCGTTTTAAGCCTTTCCCCCCCATCTTGTCTTTCTGTTGCTCCCTTTTCTACTCTTCCTGCTTCCGCCTCTCGACGCCGTTGGGCAACTATCGTAAGGCGTGTTACACTCGTCAGGTTGGTTGAATCGCCACATTTGAGTCTGCAAAACGTCTCGAACCACGCTGTTCAGGCCCCGCCTGCGGGGTCGTCGAATTGTCGCGCGGGTTGCGATTTGACGCCATAACAAGACGGAAACGATATAAACATCAACGCCGGCTGGAGAGAGCCTCATTAGTTGGTGAGGACGGGCGCATTGCTCTTCGGCAGCCTGTCGCTCTTTACCCCACGTCTCCATTGCTTCGTAACGGCATTTCTCGAGTAATGACAGCAACCGCCACCATGACAGATGCGTCGTCGTCTGCGGAACCGCCGTCACAGGCTTTGGACTCATCTCCTTCACACAATTTGAGCCAACCTGCCCTGCCGCCATTGACGACCTCGACGGCCTCGACGCCTGCACGCCGGAGCACTTTGTCTCGTTCAATGTCTCACGCTTCCAAGAGCAGACTCTCACAATACTCCGTCGGATCCGTCCCCTCGAGGTCGCGACCGAGCTCTCATACATTCCCCGTCCTCCCACCCAGTCTTGCATATACGTTTGTAAGGGACTTCGCTTATCCTTGCGCCCATCCGATGCACTACGGCCCGCCTCTCGAACCATCAGCCCCCCCGTCAGGTCTGACAACGCCCGCGAGTGAGACTCGAAGGTTATCTGATCCTCCTGCCTCGTGGGAGCAGCGCCTGCCATGGGACTCATGGATCTCTGACGGATTTGGTCGTGGACATGAGATGCAACCCATCCACATGGGAGACGGTCCGCCCTACAGTGAAGATGAAGACTTGCAAAGTCCCGTAGTGGCTACACGCCACCGTAAACACAAGTCTACATCCGCGGCCATGGGCCAGGGCCGAGGAAGAGCAGGTCACGAGGGGGAGATTATGAGCTTAACCGACCATCAAGGCGGAAAGGGATTTTACTTGGGCATCAGTGCAGACGGAAGTGAGAGATACAATGCCGCTCATGGGGAGGATTGTGTAACCTACCCTTCGGACCAAGTACGCCACAATCGGGGTTATCACTACTCTCAGGAACCACAACCCGATGGTTACGACCAAGATGACTTCAGTCCACCTTCGTCTCCTGGATATCCAGAGGCTGACGAGTCTCGTTACTCCCGAGATTACCAATTTACGATTACGTCGCCTGATGAGGAATTCCACGGCAAAGCCGTGGCTCTGTTCGACTTTGAGCGCGAAAATGAGAATGAGCTGCCGTTAGTAGAGGGACAAATCATATGGGTTTCGTATCGACACGGGCAAGGGTGGCTGGTTGCCGAAGATCCCAAAACCCAGGAAAGTGGACTTGTTCCTGAAGAATATGTCCGTTTGCTGCGTGACATCGAAGGCGGCATGAACAGCTTGACAGGCAACCTTGTTGAAGCATGCATGTTCCCCAACGAAGCGGAACCACCCACACAATCCGAGCACACGAGCAGGAAGGAACGGCATTTGTCCACCGCATCAACAAACGGCTATCATCAGCCCGTTGTATCAGTCTTCTCAACGTCGAGCAAAGATCTGAATCCTTATCCCACAGAACAGCTAGGCATCCAGGCTGGTCAAGTACCTCCCCAAGTCGTTCACTATCATGGACAACACGGCGGTAGCCAGTCAAATACACCGACGATTGCCCAGCTTAATGAACCAGGTGCGCTTCGAGTTGGAAGTCAAGGCTCAAATAAAGACGGCGTCTCAGATAAAACTCCTTTTCAAGAGAGCAGCAATCCTGCAGGCACTCCGGCAGCTGCTGCGCGGTGATATATGCATCACTTAGAACACGAACACTGGGATCTCAAACACCATAGTTTCCACCACTCGCGGTTGATAGATCTCGGTCACACCGACAATCCTATGCAAAGGTGACGCATAGATGGCTAAATGACCACCCAAAAAAAAGAAAAAAAAAGAAAAAAAGAAAAGAAGAAGAGCAAACAAAGAGTGCAACAAAACTCTGACCAACATCAGAACGATGTCGGCTCCATATATCTACCCGGCTGTGTATATCCTATGTGGGTACATTAATGGGTTAACCTTGGGTATTAGTTCAACATGCACTTCCCAAGAAACCAAGCCCGGACGTTGACGGCAAGCATGCTGTACTGAATCTTGAAAACAGCAATGAGCAAAAGTATTTTGGGTCGAAATACGAATAGAGGGAGGGCTCAGGATTCGCGACCCTACGAAAAGTCAAAGGAAAAGGGGCGGGTATGGATATTGGAAAGGTTTATCAAATGACGTTGCAATTTAGAGCAAGACGCGCATGAACTTGTTTTACCTCCAGTAAATGTGCATCTGATCTGCCAGCAACCGTGACAGTTGCTGGGATCCTTTCAAGCACCTTGTGCTTGTAGTCTTTTCTGCGCCAGTCCTTTGCATGTTCTATCGGGCCGTGAGAAATGTTGTCGCGTTGAAAGAAAACAAAAACACATGAAGCGCGGGTTAGCTTTAAACCGATTGAGTTAAACATGTGATTTTTTGCGCATCAGCATATCAGTAAAATAGACTCAAATTAAGTAAGTATGTTGGTGAGAATATGCAGATACGCTTGGCAACCCAGCCTTGCTTGCCCCCAATCTTGGCAAGATCAGAAAGGGTCATTGGTGGACATTGGGTCACGTGGCCAGCGTCATACACTCCACGTCAGCTTTGGAGCTTCCCCAATCGTCCGTCCCGACTTCCGACAACGGCAACGACAACGGCAAAGCAAAAGTTACCTGAGCACACCGTTTCTGTATCTCGTCGGCGCTATTTATTCTTCTTTTTAAAGCGCGATCATCATTCTCTTTTTGAGCCTTTATTTTGGGCTCTTTTTGCTTTGTTTGCCGATTAAACACTTTTGGATCAAAACCGTCACCAATCATGTTTGCTAGATCTGCTTTTCGTGCGGCCCAGCCGCTAAGGGCGGTAGGTTGCTTGGAGTCTCTCAAGTTCTAAGAAATCCTTTTGATCTTTATTTGCATCTTTTGCTGATTAGTTTCTATGCGCGAATAGCAAGCTCGGCGATATGCCACCGAATCGGGAGCCAAGAGCAGTTCCAACGGTCTTCTTTTTGCCGTGGGCGGCGCAGTCCTTGCTGGCGGCGCGGGCTACTACTACTTTGGCGGCAACTCTTCTGCGGCGGCGGCAGAAGCAGCTGCGGCCAAAGTGAAGGAAGCTGCTGTCCCTGCAAAGCCTGCTTTTACGGGCGGCGATCAGGGCTTCATCTCGCTCAAGCTGGCCGATATTGAAAACGTCAATCACAACACCAAGCGTCTTCGATTCGAGCTTCCCGAGTCGGACCAGGTCTCTGGGCTTGCGGTTGCCAGTGCTATTTTGACCAAGTTCAAAGGACCGCAGGATGAGAAGGCCACCCTCCGACCGTATACCCCCATCAGCGACGAAAGTATGTGATTTTATGATTATCGGGAAGAGTTTTGCTACAAGAAGACAACGGAAAAAAAAACATTAACTCGTGAATGAATTAGACGAAAAGGGTTACCTCGATCTCCTGGTGAAAAAGTACCAGGGCGGTCCTATGAGCACGTACATGCACAACATGGTACCCGGACAGCGACTCGACTTCAAGGGCCCTCTTCCCAAGTACCCCTGGTCCGAGAACAAGCATGATCACATTGCCCTGATTGCAGGCGGCACAGGCATCACGCCCATGTACCAGCTTTGCCGCGCCATCTTCAATAACCCCAACGATAAGACCAAGGTCACTCTTGTGTTTGGCAACGTCAGCGAGGAGGACATTCTTCTGCGCCGCGAACTCGCCGATCTCGAAAACACGTACCCGCAGCGATTCCGCACTTTTTATGTCCTCGACAAGGCCTCCAAGAGCTGGGGCGGCGCAAGTGGCTACATCAACAAGGACCTGCTCAAGACGGTGCTGCCCGAGCCCAAGAACGAGAACATCAAGGTGTTCGTCTGCGGACCCCCGGGTCTGATGAAGGCCATTTCGGGCCCCAAGGTCAGTCCCAGAGACCAAGGTGAGCTTTCCGGCTCCTTGAAGGATCTGGGATACACAAAGGAGCAGGTATACAAGTTTTGATGGAACAAATCGAGAATTACAATACAGCCAAAGAACATAAACAACAAGAAATGGGGCTGTCATTTTTGTACAATACAAGCAGGGTTTAAAGGACACTATTCGATATAGACAACAGAAAAAAAGATACAGATGCTTCTTTATATCACGGTAATATCACCTTCACGTCCCACTCACACGAAAGGACAGTGATCTATTTGTCACTTTAATTCTACACGGGAGATTTTCTTCTCCTATTTATTCTTTCGCAGAACTTTCTTATTCATGGACGTGCATGTATGGTTAATGGACAAGCGTCGTAAACTGCCATGGCAAGCGTATCCGCCACTACTACGTGTGTCGTCCCATCTCCAAGTGGCCAAGTATCGGACATCCTATCACGCACTTTTGGAATGAGTCGCACGGCTTTTCTGCTGTCACTATATCTGATATCTGTCTGGTTGCTTACTCGTGGTCTGAAGTGAGAAACTGGTTACAAGTATTTATTTAGAACAAAAGAGTTTGGCGTCAATCAAATTTTATTTACTCATTCATTCAAGTTGTTATTTCCGAAGTTCTGGAGTAGTCACTCTACTCCCTAGTGCGAGCCTTGGCAGATCCAAAAAAAAAAAAAAAACTTTACCAGGTTTGATAGCAATAAATGCATGCCATTTTCTTCATTCATTTCATCCAAACTGTTCAATATGGAGCGGCCGAGGTGAGGTGCTATGCAACCGTGCGGGCTCATCTAGCGAATGCTCTTGGTCGCCTTCACAACACATCTGTCGATAATTTCGGCCCATTTCAAACCACCAGAGTAGTCCTTGGCGTCGATGCTCTCCATCAGACCAGGGTACACCGCTTTCATTGAGTTAGCATGGACTTTTGTTTGATGTCATGCACGACGAGCTTGCGTAATGAAGAGGGAGGAAAGTGTGCATGCTTGTCTTACCTCCGGAGTAACCTGTCCATAGACCCGGCGCAAAAACAACGTGCTTGAACCAGTTGCGATTGTCCAGACCCCCCTCGAACAAAAAGTGGCGCTCTAAAAACTTGTATTGGATATTGATTTTGACGATCGTTGCCCACAGTTTGATCTTGCCAATGATATTCCACCAGGGCAACCCTTCTTCCAGCTTGTGGTTTGCCCATGCTGCGCGATCATCCAGATGAACAGACTTTACGCGGAGATCACTGAGGGAGCGCCGAATCTTCTGCAGACTCTCCTCAAAGGCGTCGGCACTGCCTTTAGCATCCTTGCCATGATGCGCGCCGCGAACAGCAAAGATAGCCTCCTGACTGACTGGCTCCACATTGGACTGGAGTTTCGATTCAACTTTGTCGAGATAAACCCCGAGAGCATCCGCGTATTCGGTCGCACTAAATGGGACGACTATAGTGTTGGCAAGTTCGGCAACGACCATGCTGAGAACGCGTGCCATGGCCAGATGATACCTGAAACCGGGGTCTCCATACTTATCCATCCAGTGGAAGCTATCGTAGTTGCTGTGATAGTGATATATTGGGTCAGTGGAAGCTGCCTTAAAGCCCATATCGATGGAAGGAACACCTGCGTAGTCTTGAAATGCCGTGAAGTCGCTACCGCTGCCCATCGTCGTGATGACGCCATCCCACACATCTCCAACAGTTTGTCCGGGGACAGTCTGGTTTGGAGAAGGAACCATGTGAGTTGCGTCTCTCAAGACCTGGTTTAAAAGGGGAGCAGCTGAGGCCTCGAAGTAAGATCCTTTTACACCGACATCGACATTGATGTAGGCCACATTTGCTGCGGAGAGCCACGGCAGGTACTCCTCCACCCACTCTGTGCTTCCGATGAGACCATATTCCTCACCATCGAAGCTACCAAACACAATCGTGCGAAGAGGCTTCCATCCGGCATCTACAGCCTTGCCCACGCTCCGAATCACTTCATTAAGCACTGCGGAACCACTGTTGGGATCAGCAGCACCGCCTGCAACCCACGCATCTCTATGGTTACCGATAACAATGACTTCGTTGGGAATTGATCCATTAATGATGCCAATGACGTTCCACAGGGGAGTCGTGACGTATTCCTGCTGATTATGAAGATTCAGAACAACGTTTTCGGGCGAGGGTCCGATGTTGTATTCAACACCCTTGTGTCCAAGACCTAGATTCATCTTCCAATACCTGTTGAACTCGGTTGCTTTGGGGCCATGACCATTCAAAGTTTTGAGAATAGGGACGGCATCAGCGTAAGAAATTGGGATGGAAGGAATAGACGGTAAGACGTCATCACCTGGTGCGCGTGGAACTCCAGGCTTGGACGGATAACCAGGAGTCGTGCTACAAACATGTCAGTTTCGTTGTGTACGATGGCTGGACTGTTGATGTATAAGAGCACAAGATAGGCTTACGGGTCACCAGGACGAACGCTGAGGAACTCAACGCTTCCACGCTGAACACTGCTCTCATGACGAGCAGGTCCCTCGGGATACTGCTTATATCCGTTGGCCTCAGTCAGATCCCCATCATCACCAGGGTCGCTGTAAATCAAAGAGCCAATCATGCCGAGCTCCTGTGCGCGCTTGACCTTGAGGCCCCTGAAAATGCCGCCGTATTTCGCAATCGCGATCTTACCCTTGAGATCGATGCCGGCATCAATCAAATCCTGAAAGTCCTGGTAGGTGCCGTAGTTGACATAGACGAACTGCGCGGTAACATTGCCACTGGCTGAATATCCATGAAATGTGGGAATTCGGTCTGGGAGAGATGTGGTAGGGTCTTCATCCAGAACAGTCTCGGCCAGAGAGGCATTGAATGCGACAGTCCATGAATCGTTCTCGTCCGACTTTTTCAGTAGAGAGAGACTGTGATCGACCGGATAATTGATGTAGACGTCGTATTCTACAATATTGGCATCAATCCCCCAGCTCTGCCACTTTTGTCTTGTCCAATCGGCCTAGAGGAAAAAGCATTAGTCGGCCTCACGCCAAAATAAAATACCCAAAGATCTACGAGCATGACGTTACCTGTGAAAAGTTCTTGCCTGCCAAATGAGGACCTGACGTGTAGTATTGACTCCATTCTCTGGCAAGATCGGCGGTTGGGGTCTCAAGCAGGATGTTTTTGAGCTGCTCGTGTGATAAGTGTTTGCCACTTTGGTGCGACGAGGCGTAGCGACTACGTTGACCAAGATGGTAGAAGTATGGCCTGATCAGGATCACATGAGCGAGGAAAGACGCGAAGCCAATTATAAAAACGCATGTGCAAACGAAGGTGCAGAAGCATCGGCAATTTTGATGACGATATCGGGTCCGCGGTGGCGCAAGGCGAACAGTCTGGATCAACGGCGTTGACTCATTGGCCATCTTTTCAGGCTCCGACGGAAATCTGCAGATGATTTAAAAGACTCAGTCGAGATTCCAGAATCTACTGCATAAGAACTTGAGTTGGAAATGAGGAAACAGTTAAACTGTGCCGCATAATATCTGTCGATATCAGGCTCGCAAAGGCTCACGGATGACTATAAACTATCGCCAAAGGATGGTGGTTCATGTGATGCTAGGATGGTAATTTGGTATATCGACGTTTTGCGACGTCAAGGATCAAAAACTCACAACTGGGCCATGATCCAAGCCTTAACGACGTGTATAGTGACGGACGAGACAAATAACCGGCAGCTTGACAAGTGGAATAGCGGAAATTAGAGGATTGGTGATGAAGCTGCCAGACCCGACCTGGTGAGCTCTTGATGACGAAAGGTAGCGGCAGTGGCAAAGGCAGTGACACTCTTAGGCCTGGGGTCGCTCCTGCCTGGGGTCGCTCCCGTTCGTGCCGATGGACGCTTGCCGATAGACGCCGGCAGCTGCACACATGAACCAATCAAGATCAGACCGGTGTCCCCTCAGAGCTCGCTCGGAAAGCTTCAATGATCTTCAAAAGTTGAGAGCACCGGACTCTTGCTTGTTGTTTTTCCAGCACCATCGCAAGGCACGATGTCTACAAGACCAGACAGACAGAATCAGAGCCAAATTGCGCCGTTGGCAGCCGTTTCTAGCCTCCACAGTCGACACACACCCTTGAACCTTCAGAATACAAGTCCACCTCAGCCTCCTTAGCGGCCTTCGGCAACGACCCCCATCCAGCCTTGGCGCGCATTTCGCCCCTCGTCAGAATCCCTAAAGCCTTGTTTGTTCCCCAGTGTATGAGATCGCATTGTTCAACTGCCATTTGGCTTGCAGGACGTAAACACAATTCATGCTGCGGTCTTGCACTCAGCCGCGATAGCTGCTGAGCCGAACCCGAACCTGCGTGGGGTCAGATACGAAAGAGTCTACAGTTCAACTGAGTACGAAAGCGGAGGTAGTTGTCGATCAAAGCGCCTGACTGGACCAAGGGCTACAATCAACCTTGATTGGAATGTTTTCGTTTTCTTTTTCGAGCGCAACGGAGATTTCGTGTCCCACAAACTCAATTAAAATGTAAGCAGCAGTCTTGAAAAATGCTGGCACAGTAGCGAATATCGGTGCTAGCGGCACGATGATATCTGTCATCAAATATCCTACACGTCGTCGATTGGAGTTTCCACCGCTGCCTGTGGCGATCCTGAAGTGCTGCCGCCGACAGTCCTGCACATATACATATCTATGTCCCGATTATACAGTGCGGAACCAGTCCAGTTCGATTTTCACGGCGCTGGCCGTTAATACGACGTCCGAGGCCGCTGCTTTTCTCGTCCTTGCCTTATCGCACAACATGGAATGAGGGTGTTTCTCAGTTCGTCTCTCGGCCTCGCGAAACCACTCAGTTTCCTTCACACTCACAAAATAAAGGAGGAAGGGAAAAGCGCCTACTGCTTCGCTTCTCGAGTCAAGCCACATCGATCCCACTCAACCGCCCCCCCGCCTTTTCCGAGACCGTTTTCCCTCACCCAATCTTGGGCATTTTGAATATTTGAGTATGAGCGACGAAGAATCACCAGCGCCGCCCCGGCCAAAACTGCCGGCGCAGCAGTTGGCTATTCTAGGTAAGAAAATCACTCGGAAAGCCATATCAGGCAATTCACTACATAGAGCCACTCTACAGGATCAATACTGGCCCGGTTGTTTCCACCCTTTGCGTGATTATTGAGAATTGTGATGAGGTCCAACACATGTTATTTCAAAGTCCAACAATTTTTTATTCTTCTTAATTATTTCCCCGGATATCATGGCATCTTCCGACCTTGTCGCCCGTGCAGATAAATCATGCTCCTCCTCCTCCTCCTCTTCTTCTTTCAGCTATGTTTTCAAATGGAAAACTGTAAAAACATTACTAACATAAAATCGACATTGCTCCAGCCCTCGCAAGATTCGCAGAACCGATCGCCACAGCATCCGTTAACCCATACCTCCCTCAGATGGTTCGCGATCTAGGCGCAGAAGAAAATGAAGTGGCAAAGTGGGCTGGCTTGACCTCGGCTGTCTTTTTCCTATTCCAAAGCTTTGCTGCTGTTCCTTGGGGAAAGTTTGCAGACCGATGGGGGCGGAAGCCTAGTTTGATAATCGGCTTGCTCTGCACGATGGTCTGTTTCATCGTCTGGGGCGTGTCGACATCGCTACCCATGGCTGTCACTGTGCGCGCTGTTCAAGGAGCTAGCAATGGCAACGGTCTGTCTCTCAATTTTCAGTGATAACCTCAATCCTGTATAATCACTTGTATGTCGTTTTTGTTTACAACTCGACGGACTAACCTTACTTACAGTTGGCATCATTCGAACCATGGTGGCGGAACTTGTTCCTGAAAAGGAACTTCAGCCACGCGCCTTCAGTATCATGCCTCTTGTCTGGAGTTTAGGGAGCGTGGTCGGGCCAGCGTTTGGAGGCTTTTTCGCAGATCCAGTTCGACAATTCCCGGGTGTTTTCGAGGGAGTATGGTTCTTTGAGAAGTTTCCTTACGCACTGCCCAACTTCATTGCCACGTTCTTCTTTCTCATTTCCGTGATAAGCGCGATGTTCTTTCTCCAAGAAACGCTCGTCTCGAAGCGAAACCAGCGGGACTGGGGCCTCTCTGTTGGCAAGCGTTTCAGCCGAGCATTTACTCGTCGACAACGAGATGTAACTCCTGACCAAGACACTCAAAGGCGAAGGTCCTTTGTGGACGACGAAGCGACTGCCTCCCTGCTCTCCAATGGGGAAATTCCGCGCAAGAAGAAAACTGATCATCCGCCTCCAGTGGGATTGGCGGAAATCTTCACGGCTCAGACAAATCTAGTCATCCTGGCATATGTTTTCTTGGCACTGCATTCGGTGGCATATGATCAAAATGTGACAGTGTTTCTCAACTATCCTATCATGGAGCATACTCCTGACAACACCCACATGCCTTTCTACTTCAACGGCGGCTTTGGTTTGCAGTCCGGGCGAATCGGCACAATCTTCATGCTGTATGGAATCATTTGTGGCCTGGTACAGTTTGTTGTCTTTTCTCCCATGGTCACTCGCTGGGGTGTGTTGAACTGCTATAAAGTGTGTTGTACGTTTATATACATGATCACGAAATCATCAAACATAATCATAAACAAACCCCCCCCACCCCCCCTTTTATTTTTTTTCTTTCCCCCCTGCCCTGTCCCCCAAAAATAAACCCTGCATGCTGTGACTGACACTTCTCGTGACATAGGCATCGTCATGCCACTCGTGTATATCATCACGCCCTATACCGCCCTCTTCGCCACTCCAACCAAGCGTCTGGCTGCACTCGCCTTTCTTTTGGGCCTCAAAGCCTTCTCCATCATCGTAGCTTTTCCCGCCGCCACCATCCTCTTGACCAACTCCTGCACGTCGCTGCGAGTCTTGGCCACTTTGAATGGATTCGTAACCATGTTCAGCGGCTTTGGGAGAGCCATAGGTCCCGCGATCACGGGATATATATTCACATGGGGCGCCAAGCAAGGTTATATCGTGGCGGCATACTTTTTTCTCGCTTTCATGGCCATTTTGGGCGCCATTCCTTTGATCTGGATCGTCGAGGGTGACGGTCCGACGGAATGGGCCGACAGCAGCGACTGCGAGGACAATGACACTCTGGTGGGCAGTGACTTGCTGCTGAACGAGAATGCCATTGACGATGATGGTGATGGTGATCAGCCACAAGAATCGATTGAATTGGAGCTCTTACTGCCAGACCAAAAGTAGCTAACAAAGATTGCCATGAGAACGTCCCACGATTCAACGGTCCAGTCATGATGATGCACGACACGTCCTCCATCTATGCAGAGCAGGCACAGTACAACACAACCAAGACACAACACCACGTAACACCGCAAAATATGAAACCGAAATGAAAGAATATGAAGAACCATAAAGATCCATCAACAGGATGGGTCCTTGTCTTTTCCACAGCGTCTGCACTTTACAATGCAATAACAGAAAGAGAATCCCGTTTTTTATTTTTTCCTCCAAAAGAAAACAGTGAACCGTAGATTGATGATAAAAAACCAGATAGGTAGCGTCGTTTGCACAGAACATTTACTTTACCGGTAGTTGAGAATTTTTATTTCTATTTCATGAGCATTGATTCTTGGGTCTTTCATTCGTCGATGCACTGTTTGTTCCTCTGTTATTGGGTACATTTGTGTAGTATTCTCTTTTTCTTTTTACTTTTTTCTAAAGAGAAAAAGTATAACGTTCACAAGTTCGCATATTTGGAAATCTTATAAATTCATATGATAATCAAGTAAACGAGTGGTAAAGCAGGTTTTGTTCATGTGCCGACCCAAGTTCGTAAATACCACTTGGTGGATGGACCTGTGAGCACGACATCTTCATACCATTTCCCTGCGTCATGCTGTTCACCTACTTAACCCTTCAATATGGGCCTGAATCAAAATCAAACCCCAGAATGAATATCAATCGTTTAACTGTTACAAACAAGACATGCCTGCCCACATGCTGCCTGCCTGTCCAAGTAGCGTTGCCCAGCCAGCACAATTGAGAATAACGCTACAGTGCTACATACGCGTATTAATAATTCGTTATGTACATGGGGATTTTTAGCCAAACATCCTGGGAAAAGCAATTACGCTCGTTTCCCTTGATGCCCAATCCCTAGAGGCCCCCGCTAGCTATGGCCTACCCTGGTGTCCCAGGAGGAAAAAAAAAAGAAAAGAAAAAAAAGGGAAAATATGCAAGAAAATATTTCTGCTTTCATTGGTTAAGCACTTTCGTTATTGGAGATAATTTCCAGCATACGTCAAGGCCCATACTGTGTCTGACCGACGTACTGTAGCCTCTCACCAAAGTCTCCCCGTTCATACCACTGCCAATCCTCCTGCGAAGCATGACTTTGTTGTGGTGGCAATGGTTGGTGCAAGAGGTGAGGCTCGTGCTCGCGTGATATGTGTCTCTTATCCCACGACCCAGTAGCCTGCTCCAAATATAGCGGATCATTGTACTTGCTGAGTTCCAAGGGTGGCTCTATCGGCCTGCGGTCATAAGTATCGCGATGATTGTCTTCACCTGTGACACCAGTACTACTACCAATACCGTCAAAGGTGGTGTAGTCGTTTCCGCGCCACCGTTTCAGATCGGCCTCCATTTCCCGCAGGTGCAAGCAATCCTTGCCAGCCCAGTCATCGATAATGCCGGCAATTTGGAGAAAGCCTTGGGTGTGGCCGCTGGATTGCTGTGAATTCCAGCCACACGTTACGAACATGAAGCTGTGCATCATTTCGTGCAGAAATGTGGAAATAATGAGGCGTCTGTTGTACTTGGTGTCACGGAGAATGGGAGACGACAACACGATCAAGGTTTCCAGGCCGTCGAGATGGGTACTTTTCCGGACCGCTGTGGTGCCAAGAATGTGGTTGTCGTACTTTGTGGATGCGGAATGACTCCAGTCCCAAGTGACGCGGCGAGTAAGCCGAGAGGCAAAGAAAAGCTCATTGGCGGCTGAGAAAATGCTCTGGAGAGCTTCATTATCCAGAGGAAAGTCGGCACCTCGAGATTTCGGGCTGATGAGGGCGCGGAGAATGCGCTCTGGCTGAGAGTCTGGATAGCGCCGACGGTAGAGAGCGATGTGGTCGCGCACGAGGCGAGCGGCCTCAAGGTCTTCGAGAAGAGACGAGTCTGAGATGAGTGGCGGGTGGTACTGATGATGTGCCGAGCAATTAGAAGAGATGGAGTGGCCAGACTCGGTCCGCTCGAGGGTTGTAGGAACAGAAAGGTTGGCATGAAGAGATTGAGTGGCCGGAGACGACTCGCTAGGCAGATATGGGTCTAGTAAAGGAGACGGTGACGGCGATGGGGTATGACGATAGCCACTGGTATGGGTACGGCTGTGAGGATGAGGGTGGTTATGATTGTGATTATGGTTGGGGCTGAGGTCGTGGTCACGGTCGTTGCCTTCTCGAATGACCAGAAATGCGAGGTTGCGAACGGGCACCGACTCAAGCTCATGGGAATGAAGGCGGTCATGATGACGATGATGCTGGTCCATACGCTGTTGCATACGACTTTCACATTCGTGATCATACTGGGTCTGACCACTGCCATCATGATGCCAATGGCAACTCGTCGCTCTATTCTGGAAGCTGGAATAGCTTTTGTTACCGGCATCACCTGCATCCCCGGCGTCGCCGGCGTCACCGGCGTTACGGGAGCTTGGAGTGGCATCCAGATCTTGTAGTGGCTCACCTCCAGCACCGCCGGCCACAACCCAAAACGCCATCGAACATGGATGCCGCGCAGGATGCACAGAGATGACGTCAAAGGGTCTCTTTTGATACAAGCAAAGACTGAGGAGGGGAAAAAAGAGAGGAGGAAAACCAAGGCCCAGAACGAGAATATCAGGATGCAAATGAAACCAGATGACATTTACGCATGCCACGAAGATTAAGAAAGAGACGAGGAAAAAGAAAAAACAAAGGAGACGAAAAAAGGAGAAGGAGAAGAATAGAGCGATGGACACAACAGATATAAATTCGGAACAGCAAAATGGAAACTAACAAAACACCAGGGTCACAGTGTCGATAGGAAATCGATTCAGACGCATCGGATAGCGGTGAACGTTGCGGTCCAGGTTGGTGTAGGTCAAATTTACCGAGCGATGAGCGACGACGAGGGACGACCAGCAAACCAGATGCGTGCCGGAGCGGCCCCCTTTCATCCGATGAGGTGACGACGACGTCTGGTGCAGCAAACCTGGGTCTCCGTCTTTCGTCAGTGGAGCTGCTCGGCAGGCGAGGTCGGACAAGAAAGACTACGAACGAGAACAGGAGAGGCAGTGGTGAGACGAAGGCGGCACGAGTTGAAGCTGTAGATTTCGGAATGAAGGGACAAAGGGAAGAAAAGAACAGACCGAGGAACAAGAGCGGCTGTGATGTTTTACTTTGCGTGAGCGCGCCGTGCGGCCCGGTCGAGGAGCAGAGAGAGAGAGCGAACTCGAGTCTCGAGGCTGGAGAGAGAGCCAGAGACAGAGTCAGAGTCAGAGCCAGAGTCAGAGCCAGGGACCGATCAGACAGGGCGTGGCTTCGCTAGGATGAACAGTGTCATGTTCCTTGCACAGCAAAGGCAGGCCACGCCAAGTCAAGGCAGAGCGGCAGCCCAAGGAAACAAACAAAGGACAAGGGAAAAGATGGAAATCCCAATGAATAACAATAACATACAAGGGCGCTCTGTTGAGTGATGGAGAGGAGTCGGGTTGTTTCGGTGGCCGCCACACAGATGAAGGTCGGCTCAGGTCTGGCTGGGCCATGGGACTCATTGATGGCTGGGCCCTGGCTGGGCCCTGGCTGGGCTGATTTGGTCTATTGTTTGGAGATGACCGCAGACGGGATGCACATGCAAATGCAGATGCACATGCAGATGGAGATGGAGATGCAGATGCAGATGGAGATGCAGACACAGATGCAAGCTGCATCCGGAACGCGGACGAGGAGACAGGCGCAGACGCAGGCGCAGGCGCAGGCGCGCAGACGTGTGTGCATGCATACAGTATGTGGACAGGAGGCATGTGCATGTGGCAATTCTTCCAGTGTTCCTTCCAGCTGGCCCCCCCCCCCCCCCCCCCCTCTTGGGTACAATTCTAGGCAGGTCCCTTCTCTGTCTAGTCGTGCTGGTGGTTCCTTCCCTTCTCTCACAGGTCACAAAACGACTCGTGCCTGTCAAAGTGTCAGCTGCGTGCATGCATGTCCGTTGATGTCTGTTGTCCTAGAATCGAAAGACTCGCAAGTGAAATTTCCAAGGAGCTTGTTTCAGTCAAGCATGGTCTCTCGACGGGCTCTACCCATGACGATTGGGGGATTAAATATTTAAGAAAAAGAAAGAACGAAACAGGAAAAAAAAAAAAAAAAAAAAAAAAAAAAAAAACAGAAAAAGAAAAGAAAAAGAAAAAAAAAAATAGAGAGAGGAAGAAAAAACCCTAGCCCGCACCCACCTACTTCCGACTCCCGCCCGACGCTCCCGCCATAGCCGCCGCTGAAGTGCCTGTGCTGGTCTCGATCCATGAACGACGTCTGGTGCCAGTGATTACCGGACCAGACCAGACGCCGGCGGACGGACAGGGCATGTGGCAGCCCAACATGTGAACAATGGACAGTGACCAGACGACTGAAACCACCATCCAGCTCCAGCATCCACCATCCAGCATCCACCATCAGCCGCGGCCACCAGACCACGACCACTACCCAGACCACTACCACCATCCCAATACTTTGCCACTTGCCACCCCCCGTGCAAAAAAGAGTTGGGGAAAAGAAGAAAAAGAAGTGGAAAGAAAAGAAAAGAAAAGAAAAGAAAAAAAAAGAAAAGAAAAAGAAAAGAAAAAGTCACAAAAATAATACATCAGTCAACACCATCTGCTTCTCCTGCTCATCTCTTCTCAGCCCATCTCGGGCCGTCCGTTGGGCTCCAAGGAAGGTTAAACCAACGCACGCACATCTGCATCCTTCTCCCGCCCACCCGACGAAGACTACCACGGGCAAGGCAAATCACCGTTTTATCTGTTCTTTACATACTCCATATATACATGCATACACAAAACCCCCAGGATCCCTTGGGCAAACCCGCTTTCGGGTACCTAGCCACGGGGAAGCGGACGCCTAGGCAATCGTGTTTTGCATGCCCGTGCCTGATTTAGCGCCCGTATGCGGACCATGCGGTGCCTTGCGCATGTCGGGACTGGCCCAACATTGTGTCGATAATCTTCTTGCCGGGTGCATGGACGCATGCGATGGAGGGACGATGAACGATGGAATGTGTATTTAGTTGTGTCATGCGTCGACGTGGTGAGCTTATTTCCCGATGGAAAACTGGGCCGCCGCCAACCTCTGTTTACAGCCATGGACATCAACGCGAAATTTCATCAACGACGGCAACAATATAACACAAGCGTGGACTCGGCATCCACTCGATGAGAAGACCTTGGCATCAGTCATGTACCTGCCCACGCGGACTGTTGTTTCTCTCGAGCAGCCGATGAGCATTCTCACTCATCACAACGAGTATTTTCCAGAAATAGACAACAGCCCAACATGAGATCGCGTGGGAGGCCACGGCAGAGACATGCATCCCTCCATGGTTCGTCGTCTTCTTCTCGTCCAATTCCACCTTTCTTTTGGCAGAGCCGTCATGTGTGACGCCTTGCAATCCATATCCACCCATGCTGGCTTTTCATCTCGTCACACCCCCTTCCCAGTCCACGCTTCCTGAAAGTTGCCCTTTGCGGTATTCCACTCGCCTATGCCTGTACACCCAACATGGTGTCGCATACTGTGGCAGCAAGACACATAATGGTGTCATGTTTGGTGTCATATTTGGTGTCATGTTTGGTTTTTTTTTTCTGGTTTTACTGACATACAAAATGGTCTGCTCTCAACCTGAGCGGTCTCCGGACGCAGATAACCGGGAAGATTGCTACTGGGCCAATCGAGGTCTGAAACATGAGGTTGAAGGCAACGGAGTTTTTTTTTTTTTTTTTTTTTTTTTTTTTTTTTTTTTTTTTTTTTTTTTTTCATTTCAGCAAAAAAAGTTGCTCGCTGTGCAGTTAAGATATCACTTGTTATAGACAACATTGCCAATCGCTTCTTTATCGCAAGAGAAAGCACCGCCGGTGCCATCCACATGGGCTACAAAATCACCAACATCGTGCCCTCTCGCTTTGGCTTCACCACTTTAATATCTCACCCCGTCTCCCCTCATCCTTTTGTATTCCTTGTTCTTTCTGAAACAAAAAAGCAATAGAACAAGTACTAACCATGAAGAAAAGAACACAAGAAGGATGGAGAAAAAAGCTCGCCACCACTTTCAGGCTCCCTCGGCGCCTTCGTTCACTTCAAGATTCCTACAGCCTGCCTTGATGAGCCCCCGCATCCAATCTCCCGATGAATTGCACTTCATCGGCCTGCCGTTCCAGAGCTTTTCGCATCTTCTGACAGTATCGCTGCCTCTGCTCGTCTTCCACTTCTGTCTCTGAGTTCTGAACCTCGAAGTCTTCCTTGGCGAATAGAGGCGAAGCGGTGAAGCCCACCATTCCGAGCTTTTCGCCAGTCCAAAAGAGAATATTATCGTCGTTGAGCCTATTCTCCCCGTGCTTAGACTTGGTGGACACAATCTTACGCGCCATATCGTCGGAAGCAGGCATCGACGCAAAGAGGGATGATGGCTCCTCGGCATCGTTGTGTCCAATTTTGATCCGTCGACATTCTGTCGACCCGTCACGCTCAAACCACTTGATGAATCCAGAACCATCAGAGAATACAATCTTGTTCCCATGGTTCGTGACGGACAAGATGGTCGACGAAGCTGCCGTTTGCCGATTTTTCATAACGGAATTTTGCAGAGCTGAGATTTCGTCATTGCCAGACGCCGAGCCTGAACTGAGACCATATATCTCAAGAGACCCCTTAGATTTGTATCCACCACCGGCAATCAAGGTCCTGCCCTGGCCCTCCATCTTCATCCGGGCGACACATTCTGGGGACAGTTGAGCTTGCCGACGCACTTCAGTGTCGACAGTCGAGAACGGGTACGGCAACGCAGCCAAGCTTTTGATGAGCGCTCCCGACCAAATTGACCCCACAATGGTGGGAAATTTCCGGCGATCATAGTGCAAGATGTTGGAAAATCGACCAGACACATAAATATCATTGGAGACGAGATCGTGCGAGCCAGGTTGTGGAAGGTGGAGGATGCTGATTGGAGTTGGCTGTGAAAGTGGAGCATACGGTGGAAGCGGCTTGCTGTCAAAGATGCTTTTAAAGATATTGCTGTCAGTGTACGGGGGCGCGTCTAAACGCTCGACAACGTCATGCGTTCCCATGGATTTCGATCGAAAGTCATGAATGTGAATGCCCAGCGAAGTTCCCACAGTTAAAGGTATGCCTTGGTGGGCGGCTGATAATGATGTGATGGACCACTCGAAAGATTCTCGGCTGACGACTTGTAAACGACGAAGATCAACTTCGATCAGATCTAGGGGGGTCAATAGTTAGTTCAACCTATTTCAGATTCAAGAGCCGCGTTCGCTTGAAACCACACAATCTCTTTCACTCTACTCCTCTTACGCACACATCCGATGCACACACCCGATGCAACTTACGACTCTGAACGGCAAAGAAGGCTCTGTGGGTATCGTTATCCACACTGACACACTCTGTGACGCCTGTGTCAATCTTTTTCGATCTCTTGCTGTTCTGGCTGCCTGGTCCGTCTATAAAGAGTATATCGGGTTCGCTCGTGGCAACGATGCGACCTCGCTGACCTCGAGACCCTCTGACATCCCACAAGCAGACTGAACCGTCGTCCAAGGGAGAGACTGCTAGCATCGTGCCTAGACCATCGTTACCATCGTAAGGGCTGTATAGAGCCATTCCTCGAACTTCAATATGGGGCCCGGAACGGCTGTGGCGCATCCGAGGAGCTTGAAGCCAGTCGATAGAGGTGGTGGCATATCTTTGAATGTATTCGTCATACCAGGATACATCCTCACCAGGAAAACGAGGATCCCAGTTCGCCATATCCTGAACAGCTCGTCGCCGACCACTAACAACACCAGAGCTCTCCCGACCATTGCGGCTTGGTAGGGTATCATTGAGGAAGCGGCTGCCTGAGCTCGCTTCACCCGCTTGGTCAATCATTTGCGTCTCATCAAGCTGTCCTTGAGACGGCTCGACGACGACCGGACGTTGCATGCTGCGACGAGCCTGGAGTGATTGCAGCCACGGCGACTTCTCGAAGCAGAGTAATTTCCATAGCTCATCGTCGAGACACAGCTCCCGAAGCTTGCGCGATACGAGCTGCAGCCTGGTGACGTTGGAGGGCTCCAAATCTGTCCCACATATGAACATTTGACGCATGTCGGTTAGCCCGTTGTCTGTCCCTTGTCTCTTCTTTCATGTTTCATGATACGGGTAGAAGATGCGGCGCTGCAGTCAAGGCCTGACGAGAAAGCGTAGGATAGCGAACGCACAGAAAAAAAGGGAGGACAAACATCGAGAGAAGCTAGACACCTCGAAATACCAATCCCACCCTCTCACGCAGTGGGGAGTGGGGGGAAGAGCCAGACTTACAATTAATGATCTGGAGAAGAATTTCATCCGGGAGCTCGTCCCACTGTGACAGATTCTGGAGCGAGTCCATGGCTCATGGTGAGAAGTGGGAGAGGAGGGTAACAAGAATGCAGCCAGGGGGAGAAAGAAAAAAAGCAGAGATCAGATAAAAGTCATTATCTGCTACATACTTCCTGGTAATAGGTAAGAAGTAGGTAAGTAGGTCAGGGAGGTCAATGAGTAGGAAGACTGACGGATAAGCAGAGGTGGTGGTGAACCGAGGAGTGGTTAGAAAGGAGGAAACGGAAAGGTGCGCCTGGCTTAGTCAAACCTGGTGGAGAGGGCGTGGATCGAATGGAGCTCGAAAGAAGGGCTGGAAAGCCAAAAGTCGGGATTGCATCAAGCCATCAACAGACTCGATCCATGGGATTCCCGTCTCACATTTCAATCAGGGCTTGCTTGACCTTGAAGTGTCGTAGGTTGATGCATGGATGGACTGACGGGTACCGGCAACATGCTGCTGCCACAAAACAGCTGGTCTGCATCTGACGTATCCACAGGTAGATGATGGACCGAAGGTTTATGGATGGATTGTTTAATGGCGGGAAAAAAAGGGGGGGTCGGCCGGATAGGGTCGGACGAAACCTAGTTCATCCCGTCTCGTCGTTTCTTCTCTGAAGTCTCGACTCTTGGCAGTTTGTTAGCAGATGGCAGTTGGCAGTTGGCAGCTAAGGACGTGGGGTGCCGTGGGACGTAAGAACCAGTCAGCGTTTTCCGTTTCCGCCCCGCATGCATCACAGCTCGTACTTAATCGTACAGACCACGTCTGATTGGTCCGTCGCGACCCACAACACTCCCATCGCACACCCCATCGCACACCCATCTTACCCCTCATCCTTTGCTTGCTGTCGTTTTTGCTTCACTTGCATCGATTGATGCCTCGTTGGCCCGTCAAATCAAACCCCACGATAAACTGGCGTCCTCATGCCAGTCTTTTCCCCTCCCTTCTTTTGCTATCCACGCTGCGACACAATGGGTGTATCGGCCAGTAAAAAGCACTATGTGGCGGACACAACAAATGCCGACTAGTACAAGATCGGGTTTGTGTTAGCTGAGTACGACAACTATGCCAGATTGCCCAGAGCCCCAGTTACACGTTGTCACATCATGTCATGCCATTGCCCAAGATGCATCTTCCATCTTCCGTCTTGCCCTATAATCAATCCAAATGGACCAACCAGGCCTTTGATTTTTGCTCGGGGCCGCACACGACTCTCCTCTATCCCTCCGAGTCGACCAGACGTCTCCCTTGCCAGTCCTGTGTTTCACATATTGACTATCGGAAGGGGGACCCATTGTCGCGACGATGGAAATGAAAGGCCCGGCGCAGCAGCACCACGACGGTCTCGGAACTTCTTCAATGTATTCGCCGGGTTTCGACTCTGAAATACGTCGATAGAAAATGCGGGTCAGGAGTGTTGTTGGGCATTGGTTGATATTTCTGGTGTGGCTGGTCAACAGTCACGTCTAGATGCTTTGCTGTCGCTCCCTTCACAGCCGCCCGCACCGCATCGCACCGACGTCGTGGAGACGTGGAGAGCAAGTCGCGTGGGACACAGACAGACTGAGTGCCAGGTGAGTTTGTGGCCAGAAGACTGGCGTGCAATTCGTGAATCTCGCCTTATCTGACACGCGAAAGCTTAATGCGAGAACTCTCTTGCTTCAGTAATTGAATGTCTGTGTGTTTTTTTCTCTACAGAAGGCATTATACCGGAACCCGTGGGGGATATATGGTCAGCAGTCGGCTTAAATGATTCCAGTTCCTCTGTGGAAGAATGTTTACAAGTATGATTCTACTCAACAATCGTCTATATATGCTTCCTCAATGTTATCGTCTCATCCCACGCACACGCGTGTCGTGTCCCTGTGTGACTGACAGTGACTGTGAATGCTGTTCGCGCTTCTACATTCAGTTTCCAGCCACCTCTTGTCTTGTTTTTGTTTTTGTTTTTTCACTTTTCACTATCAACCTCTCGCCTCTCACCTCACATTTCACTTCACTTGTCACAGCTCCGACCACCCCAACAACACGATTGCGTCTGCCAAGTGCGCGGAACCGGATTGGGATTGAGCTTTCTATCTCTTCCTTTCCATCTTTCCCTCTCTATTCATCTCCTTTTCTTTCTTTTTCTCAACCCATCGATCTTACTTTATGCAAATGCCGTGCCACTTTCCGCGGCGGAACTCGACGTGCTTGATTTCAGTCGACAAGGACTTGCCACCATTGTGTTGTCAAGTCCAGCTTCTTGATACCAGACCACCCACTTCTCTGCGTGAACAACTGTTGTGAGCTCTTTAAGCAATAAAAAAAAATGAAACCTGACTCGGAAGAGGTAAAGCTACATCCCGGACGCCGCAAGATTCCGTACAGCGAAACAACGTTTCGGAAGAAAAAAAAAAGAAAAAACGTTTGATTTTAATTTCTGACAGAGTTTCCAGCAGTCCTCTCATTGGAGTGACATGAATGAGGCCATCGCAAGCCGAAAACATGTCAATAGCCGGAAGAAGCAGCCGACGACGCCGCTGCAGGATCCTTTCTCAGACCCCAGATATGAAGACAACGTGATCCAGCTACGCAGCTTCGAGGCCTTGAATGCATCCAGATCAGAGCCTTGTCCCGAGGACTTTGTGCTGGAGCATCCTTCGCGAAAGTCATGTTCAGGGACACGCAGCCAGACATATTGCTACGTGAACTCTGCATTTCATGATGGCGGAGAGAAAGAGGTGCAAGTGAAACATGTAAAAGATGCGAAAAGAGGGCAGGAAGTAGAAGAAAAAGAAAGAGGCGTCTCCCTCGGCATGGATGCTAATACACTTGCTTCATCTGCCATGATGTCTCGACCCGCTGAGCTGCATTCAATTCCGCAGATTCATGGACAGAATCCTAGTAGCGCCGCATTTTCTTCACAGCAACGTCGAAATACATATTTGCCCTCTTCATCGCAGAACACGGCCACAAACACCTCCCTCGCGGCCAAGCTCGTGTCCCTGCAGAGAGTCGAGCCAGGATGTGTCCGGACATCTAGCATTTATGAAGACGATGTCGATCCTCGACAATCCTATGCCGCTCATGGCAGCAATCGCAACAATATCCCCATCTATGACTACTCCAACGATTACAACAACTCGGAGAGGAGGGCAGGAGCTGCAGCCAAGAGACGTCCGGCGACGGTAGGCTTTGAGGGCAGAGAGTGCGAACTCATGCCCAGCAACTCCAAATCATCGAGTCACGCCAGCGCGGATCCGTTCCGGTTCGACGGCGACCTGTACTCGCCCTTTCTGCAATCATCCGCGGAGCGAGATATCAGCAGAGCTCTCTGCAGAGAAGACAGCAATCTCACGGCCACTCCCGGCTCGGTTGCCGCTGCCATCGCGAACACAACCGCAACAGGTGGCACAGCCCACCATTCTTGCCAATTACAGTCGCAGCCGCAGAGGACGACACGAACTCGACAGCCGCCGGGCTCGTTCTACGACCATGCCGCCATCCAGTCGACTTAGAAGGTCGAGGATGCGGTCAAGGTCCCTGTTCTCAAGCACGCGGCCCTCCAAACCGCGTCGGACGAGCACCCCCTCTCGCAGCAACCGCAGCTCGACGACAACGACTTGATCAAAAGCAACCTCCCCGGGAGGGAGGGCGAGAGCGAGAGGGAGAGGCAACACGACGCGGACGATGATTGGCAGACTGTGACGACGGAGCAGACTCGCCGACCACGGGCTCTAGAGCTCACCCTGCGACTGAACCGAGACGTGGGGAGTAGTCTCGCCGACACATCCGCATCGGGGGCTTCAGACGATGAATTCGACAACTTTGCCGGCGGCACCAACACCGAGCTCCAGTTTCGATCCGCGCAGAATATTCCCCGTCCTATCCTGCCTCGTCCTCCTCCTTCTCCTCCTTCACAACGCCAACGTGCGTCTGGCTACGCCTCTCAGCGTCCAACAGACCACCTCTGCCGTCAAAGCTACCAGAAACACCATCGACGTCCTGCGCGCGCCGCCGCCGCCATTCGCCACCTGAGCAACCGCCTCTCGCCAGACCTTCTCAAGACGCGAGCGCGGACACGGCTGCGGGATCCCATCCCCAGCTATGCGAGTCTCGATTCCGACTTTAACAGAGATCATCAAACTGGGCCGTACCACCCTCGCACCACCGCCCGCCATGATGGCCTCGTTGGCATTGACATTGACGGCGATGGCGATGACGACGGCGACGGCGACGGTGATGGAGAGGACCGAGAATCATCCCCCTTCCGCAGCACCAACTGGCCTGTATCCGCCCTCCGTCTCGATTCCCAAGAGATCCTCGGCCACGGAACCCATTACGATAACCACAGCACCACGCGTCACTCAACGACACGAAACTTTGCAGCAGCAGTATCATCAGCGTCATCTCACCACCACCGCCGCAGCAGCCTCACAACCATCACCACCCTCCCCCGCTTCCCCTTCCCGCTCATTAGCCTCCCCGAAGCCGCCCTCCTGCAGTCCCAGCGACGCGAGAGAGGCGAGGAAGATCATTCAGATCCCGGGCCCGCCTTTGCCGCCAAAGCCCGCTCCTGCACCGTCAGCACTATTTCGACCAACGGGCCCAATACACCTGCTTCGCCGGCTCGTGACAATTCATCCTGCTGGCTAACAAGACCGAAGCAGGCATATCGCCCGCATGACCGGGGCCATGTGATTCGTAAGTCCACGATTCCCTTTTCCACCAATATATCATAATACACTTTTACACACATATATATATGTGTGTGTGTAAGTTTATGTATATATATGCAATCCGTAATATGCGTGTGCATTATTGACAAGCATCCCAACCCTCAAGGACACAACCCATCCTCCGAACTCCTCGATCCCGATCCCCACGCCTCCTTCTTCCGAGCCTCCGTCCCAAATAGCACCTCGCTTCTCAGCGCACGCTTCTTCCGCCTGAGCAACTTCTCGGCTCGCACTCGCGCCCCGACACGTCGCGCCCAGCAGCTCCAACCAGGTCCCGGTCCGTCATCCGCGCAACAGCGGCAGCAGCAGCGCTACTTCAACCACGACAGCGTCTTTACGCCCTCTCAGACGGATCTGATTCGCTCCGCGAGAGAGGACATCTTGTTTCGAAGAAGGCATTACGCCGAG
Organism: Claviceps maximensis; assembly: GCA_018360255.1. NCBI lineage: Eukaryota > Fungi > Ascomycota > Sordariomycetes > Hypocreales > Clavicipitaceae > Claviceps > Claviceps maximensis. Next base: position 87,203 of record SRPZ01000040.1, read on the forward strand.
GATGATGAGCCTCAGCAGCGAATCTTCTTGATCATTCAGTTCCTGACCATTTTCTTTCCCTTGATAGGAGTGCTCGCTCTTTGGGGCAAGTTCGATGAGACTATTGCGTGGTATGCTCGTGGGGAGAGAGGTGGCTTGACGAGGGAGCAGAGGGTCACACTGAAGCAGCAGCTCTTGGTGGAGGCCTTTTTGTATACGACTTTGGTCATCGCTCTTTCGGCGTACTATTCGGTACACAACTAAGGGGTTGGTGGATAAAAGAAAAAGCAAGGACTCACCATAGGTAGGTCTGTATGGGCAATTTTTTACATGTTTGAGAAATCTTTTGACACGTTGGATCATTTGTTGCATCAAGATGGAGCGCACACAATGCATTGAATACAAACTCACCGAAGAGATTATCCCGAAAATGTAGTATTAATGCGAGTGCAATTTGCCATTCCATAAGAAACTATATAAGCACTGTGAACACCTCTGTGTCCTCAATAATTGTGTGGGCATTCGCAAACCCTCCCCTTTTCACCACCTTCATCACAGTGCTTCGAATAAAAAAGAAAACCCTCACACCAATTAAAAAAGATGGGCCATCATGACGATGGCTTATTTTTGAGAACCACTCGCATTGCCAGACGAGTTCGAACTACCGCTGGGGGCAGTGTAAGTAGATCCTCCATTACCGTCGTTATGGTAAGTACTTCCGTTGGGGTTGGAATAGTAGTACGATCCGTCACTACGAAAACAAAAAATCAGCTCTCTCCATCCCACGTCCCATTCTTGTGGTTTCTCTTTTCCAGACGGGAAAGAGAGGCAGGAGAAGAAACAGCGAAGAAAATTGGTGATGCGGAGACGTACGTGTTGGAGTAGTGGTAAGAGTTCGAGTTGGAGGCACTGCTACCGTAGTCGCGAGCACAGTAGTGGTTGCCCTATGAATGGAGCTTAGTGGTTAGCATCATGGATCCCTCCACTTCGGATCTCGCGGAGAATTTGAGGGGTAGAAGAGCGGCTTGGGCTGGTGGGACTGACGAACCTGGCTGTTGGTGCCGGAGCTCTTGTAGCTGTATCCGTTGGGCATGTTGAATCTGGTCTGGCCTTGTATTGAGATGAGATGGACGATTTCTGTATCCGTGAACTTGAAGACAGGAGAAGTGATGGATGAAATGTCTGGCTAGCTGGCTGAAGAGAGAGAAAGGGGAAGATGAAGACGGAGAAAAACAGGGTTTTATAGATCGGCAGAGAGTCCAGACCGTCATTCAAAAGCCGGAAAGCAGGAAAGAAGGCGCGACCGGGTCAGTGGGTGATGATTTGTATTCATTGGCGGGACACAATAGGTCGTGTTGGGTTGGCATTGCAAGTCCAGTCTGGCACGAATCCTCCTGCTCGAAAGCTGTGGACATGAGCCACCTGGTCAGCCGCGACCTGTGAAGGTGGCTGTCGTCGGCACGCTCATTGTTCAAACAAACTCATCGCCCTCTTGGCAACCCCGCTCCATGATGCCGAAAGATGTCATCGACAGTCCCACCGAGACTGCCGATGCAACGGACCTGCCTGCATGTGCGGGGGAGCTTCATGAAGCTGGCGGGTGAGAGGTCCCAAAGAAGGACCCCTGGCCTTCTCCCGCGTTTTCTTGCGTCATTCACAAAGTCTTGGGTTGATGCAATCTTCCGACTAAATAGCTGTTGTCATAAATACAGCTTTCCGTTCACCAAAACGCTAAGGTAATACAATGTCTCAAGAGATTATGATGCAAAAAGACGCTCCAGTATGGGAAGCTAGACGGTGATTTTTCTTGCTATCAAATAAAATTCGATACTGCAAGTCCGACCCCCCTCCCGCCCCTCCAAGCCAGGAGCCCTCACGAGCAATCAGCAAAAGCAGAGATCGACTAGATCGCCGTTTTCCCAGCGTTCAAATGTACCTGTATCTCGTCCTATTTCCCATGATCTTTCGCGAGCGCATCAGAAACCTCGGGAGCTTTGCTTGTCATTAGAGCCTCCTGACCAGAGCTGCCGTTGCTCCAATAACATAATGGGACAATATTGAATCTCTTCGGCGGTGCAAGCATAGAATCGCTCGTTATGTTCATTGCAATATATGCCCATTAGTCAAGACTCAGGAGTACCTATCCATTAAAATTGGGGAGCAATGCACAATCCTCGTTACTTACTTCGCAGGTCTTGATCGTCTAGCTGCGCGTTGTGGTGCTTGCGGAAATAAGAAAGCGCAGCCGTACAAACTGCGGCTTCGTTCACTCTTTGCGACGAATACGGAAATGTACACAGACTGAAATACGAATTCATAGATTTAGTTGTTAGGGCCGCTGGCGCAGTTATTCGTTGACCAAGCACGTAAACGAAATGGATGTTGAGACATTGCGTGCTATCAAAGGAAAGGCAATGAACTCTATCGATCCGTCAGGGTTCTTCGATTTGAGTTCAGTCTCGGCCCAATGAAGAAATACCCGAGACTAGTAAAGCTGAGGAAGCCGTTGAGATATATGAAAGACATGTATGAGTCTTGAACAGAAACATGGCAGACGGTCCAAATGCGGTCAACCCTAGATGAACTCTCGATGGATTGCACGCTGTAAGGGTCGAACAGTGACAGAAGGTGTCGGCAATGAACGAACTTCAATACAAGAGATATGATGCAGCTGACTGCCGTCAGAACGCTGTTAACTACCACATCTTTGTAGCATCGTGAAAGCGTGAACACCTGCCTGCCCCTGCAACCCACGTTTCCAGAGATTGCTTCTTTGCAGACTGAGAAATGGGGTCGGCATGAAGCAGATGGGCGAACGATCAAGGCACGGTACACAATTCTATACGAAGAAAAACTACTTTTCGTCAAGAATCGTATACCGTATTTTGAGGGCAAGAAAGCTGGCAAGTTGCATCTGAAATGGCTCCGATGCGTGCAGACACACCAAGGATGAGACGAGGAATAATGGAAGGACGCACGGTTTTCCAGCATCCCCTGCAGGCAAAACACCAGCAGGCAAAATCCAGAGCAATTTACCATCAAACAGGAAAGAAGAAGATGAAAGAATCTTTAAATCAGCCAAGCCAGTTGGAGGCAAGTTGCTGTCTTCCAAACCCAGAACCCACGAACCTAAGGGCACAAGGGCTTGGCGTGGGAGTCCAAATTGCCCGGTGGAAGTATGCCCAGCATATAGTTCGGTGACAGATCTGACCGGGATGAAGACGCATGATGGCCGCAATGTAGCGGCCAAGGCGGCCAGGAGGGAATGGAAAGGGTCGTGATTTGTAGAATGCATTATCGAATCAAAATTCGAGATTTGATGGATGGGATGTGAGAAATCCTCGTCACGCCTGAGATCTAAGGCTACCATACCCAGCCGAAATAGACTAGCGTGCGCCCAAGACCCTTCTTTGACTCGGTTACTCCACTTTTTGTGTGGTTAGCTAACCAAAGCGAGTGAGTGAGAAAAAAGTGTGGTTCATGGAGTGGCCCGGGAAAAAAATCTAAAAAATCACAAATTTTTTGGCTGGGGGACCGAAAGAATTTCTACACCGATAAACCCCACTACCATTTTGTCCGCCTCTCCTCCCTCTCTCTTCTCTTGCATCCTCTTGCAGTCGAGCTCGACACCCGACGATATCTCTCCCTCCCATTCCTTGTCACATATCTCAACATGGCGGAAGAAGTTTACGACGGTGCCATTGGTATCGATTTGGGTGCGTACCATGATCTCGTGTTCCTCGACCAGACTTATGGTTCATTCCGTCCCGCCGAGAGTGTTGTCGCCGTCTGCAGATTCATCATCTTCCAGCCTCGCAATGCCAGAAAGATTCCGTTTTTGGGCGGCCCCATCGCGCTTGTTGACAGAATAGAATTGAAATACTGACATTCGTTCTCAGGTACCACCTACTCTTGTGTGGCTACGTACGAGGGTACCAATGTTGAGATCATTGCCAACGAGCAGGGTTCTTTCACCACCCCGTCTTTCGTTTCCTTCACTGACAAGGAGCGTCTGATTGGTGATGCTGCCAAGAACAATGCTGCTATGAACCCCAAGAACACCGTTTTCGATGCCAAGTAAGTGCTCAGCAGTCCTTGAAAACAAATAGCGCTACATCAACCGGGATTCTCGTGGTGGCAGTCGCGCGAAGAATTTTCTTACCGAGACACAGCTAACATGCCGGCCATAGGCGTCTGATTGGTCGCCGCTTCGATGATCCTACTGTCAAGAAGGACATGGAGTCTTGGCCCTTCTCCATCGTCGACGTCAACGATCAGCCCAAGATTGAGGTCGAATACCTTGGCGAGAAGAAGCAGTTCTCCGCTCAGGAGATCTCCGCCATGGTTCTCCTCAAGGTAAGAACCAATTACATGTACCGCGCCTTGCTAGGTTTTTACCATCATTTCGGTAAAAAAGAATAAGGCAACACGCATTGATAATCAAATGCTGATTGCTTGAAAACAGATGAAGGAGATTGCCGAGACCAAACTTGGCAAGAAGGTCGAGAAGGCCGTCATCACCGTCCCCGCCTATTTCAACGACAACCAGAGACAGGCCACCAAGGACGCCGGTGCCATTTCCGGCCTCAACGTCCTCCGTATCATTAACGAGCCTACCGCTGCCGCTATTGCCTATGGTCTGGGTTCAGGCAAGTCTGAGAAGGAGCGCAACGTTCTGATCTACGATCTTGGTGGTGGTACTTTCGATGTGTCGCTTCTTAACATTCAGGGCGGTGTCTTCACTGTCAAGGCTACTGCCGGTGACACCCACTTGGGTGGTCAGGATTTCGACACCAACCTGCTCGACCACTGCAAGAAGGAGTTCACTCGCAAGACCAAGAAGGACCTGAGCGGCGACGCCCGTGCCCTGCGAAGACTTCGAACTGCTTGCGAGCGTGCCAAGCGCACCTTGTCCAGCGGTGCCCAGGCCACCATTGAGATTGACTCCCTCTTTGATGGTGAGGATTTCACCATGGCCATTACTCGTGCTCGTTTCGAGGACTTGAACGCCAAGGCTTTCTCCGGCACTCTTGAGCCTGTCGCTCAGGTTCTCAAGGATGCTGGCATCGAGAAGTCCAAGGTTGACGAGATTGTCTTGGTCGGTGGTTCTACCCGTATTCCCAAGATCCAGAAGCTCCTGTCCGAGTTCTTCGACGGCAAGAAGCTTGAGAAGAGCATCAACCCCGATGAGGCCGTTGCCTACGGTGCTGCTGTTCAGGCCGGTATCCTCTCCGGCAAAGCCACCTCCGCCGAGACCGCCGACCTTCTCCTGCTCGATGTCTGCCCTCTCTCACTTGGTGTGGCCATGGAGGGCAACATTTTCGCCGTCGTCCTGCCCAGAGGCACCACCGTTCCATCAATCAAGAAGAGGTTAGTAGCCTTCCGCGATGAAGATGTTTTCCTTGACAAGAAAAATTTTTTTTCTTTCGCCGCAACCTCGTTTTAATTTAAACGAAATTCGGCTCTTCACGTCGTCCCTGGGGTGAACAGCCATGTAAATGACATTCGCTAACATTCCTTTTACAGAACCTTCACTACTGTTGCCGACAACCAACAGACTGTTCAGTTCCCCGTCTACCAGGGTGAGCGTGTCAACTGTGAAGACAACACTTCTCTGGGCGAGTTCACTCTGGCTCCCATTCCCCCCATGCGTGCTGGCGAAGCCGTCCTCGAGTGTATTTTCGAGGTTGACGTCAACGGTATCCTGAAGGTCACTGCCACTGAGAAGACCTCCGGCCGTAGCGCCAACATCACCATTGCCAACTCCGTCGGCAAGATGTCCACCGCTGAGATTGAGAAGATGATCTCAGACGCTGAGGCCTTCAAGAGCAACGATGAGGCTTTCAGCAAGCGATTCGAGGCCAAGCAGCAGCTTGAGTCCTACATTGGCCGTGTTGAGGAGATTGTCACTGATCCTACTCTGTCTCTCAAGCTCAAGCGTGGCCAGAAGGAGAAGATCGAGCAGACCATCTCCGAGGCCATGGCTACTCTTGAGATCACCGACAGCTCTGCTGAGGATCTCAAGAAGCAGGAGTTGGCCCTCAAGCGCCTTGTCACCAAGGCTATGTCCTCTCGATAAATGCACTTGCCCATCAATACCAAAAACATGGGTTGGTAATTGAAGGGAGCTGATCATGATGACGATTCCGAAAAGTTGGGTTGAAGAGCAGGATGGCGTTGTATTCAAGCGGTGGCCCTTGCATCTAAAAATGTGATGGAGGAGAATACCCATTTGGGGCGTCTATACTGGATCTCGAAACAAGGATTGGGTGTTATGACGACATAGTCTCAAGGGGCCTTTATATCATTTCCTTTGTCTTTTTTTCCTTTTTTTCCTCTTCTTTTTTTCTCATATTTTCCCGAATCTGCGGACATTCAAAGTAAATGGAACAGAAGTAACGGAGATGAAACGAACGCACTGTTCAGAACAGTTCTGCGAAGCAGCAAGAAAAGTTTTCTTTTTCCATCTCTGAGCCCATGTAGGAGGCTCGGACGATGATTGACGACTGCATTGTTCGATGGTGCTTGACCTGACGATTGTGTCAGGAACGAGCGGCCCTTGAATTGAGAATAGACTCGGTAGAACGGAAAATACGATCACAAATGAACTATTATCTTGGCCTGATGCGGCTGCTTGATTGTGTTTGCACGTTCACCTGGATGGAGCACCTGGTCATGTTTGGGAGTGGGAAAATGCTCAATGCATGCTAGGAAGGTGGCCGTGCTTGCACTCTGCCGCAGTTCTCTGTGTCTCAATATACATGCTAGGCAGTAGGTATTGACTGACACATGTATGCACATACATATAATGACCACCTTTTGCAAGTAGTTGGAGCATCGGACAACTTGTGCTATTTGCGGACCGAAGTTGTGTTTTTGCACGGGTACGTGTCTCTTTGCCACCATCCGCGATGACTAAAGTCGAAGACACCAAATTCCTTGAGCGGGCATGACGCGCACCAGTGACAGACATCCATCATCACCTTGCCAGTTCAACCAGAGTCCAGTCGCCACGACACTGCAGTCTCTCATACTTCATTTCCAGCCCTTGTTCTCCATTTAGATTGACTCATGCCAACCCACATACTCGATCTCCCCGTTGACATCATCGCTCTCATTTTAAGCCCCCTCCTCGTACAGGCAGATCCAATCCCGCTCTGCCCATGCGGCCACCTCCCCAGCACCAGCACCAGCACCAGCAGCACGAGCTTCGCCCTCGATCCCCTCCTACCCATCCTGCTAATCCACCCAGCCATCCACGCCATTGCAGCACCGCTCTTTTACCAAGGCAACACGTTTGTTCTGGATCTCAGGGGGAAGCATGGCCCCCATGTACGGCGCTGTCTGGACGAATTAGCCGCCGAGGATGAGGCGACCCCTCACGCGGATCCATCCGGATATCTAGACGGACCAGAGGACGATGGGATTCTTTGCCGCAGGAGAGATCTCCTGACGATGAGGCCGGTGCTGCGGAGGATACGGTGTCTTGAGATGAGAATCGTCAAGCTTCGTGGCTGGATTGAGAATCAGATTGTGCCGCTTGTCAAGGATATGACTGTGAGCGGGGGTCTTGCGGAATTGTATGTTAAAATCTATGCTATTTCTGCCCCTGTTACTTCTGCTGCTGCCAAAGACGCTATATCATGTAGCTCTGCAAGCCAGGAGAGATCAGGTTCATCGACAACAAGGCCGTCAGGAGAGCTGGATCCAAGTCACAGCATATTTACTCGTCCGCCCCTCACCGGCCTGCTCGCCGCGCTGAGCGATCCCTACTTACGCACCGCTCGGCTCTGGATTTCGGGGACGGTGGCGCATGGGGCATGGCAGCCGTTCCGGACGCCGCCTTTGGTGGAAGTGAGGCGTGTTGGGAAGGCGTCCAGCGCGGCGGATGGCGATTTGGTGGAGATTGACTGGAGGAGTATCATGAGGGTGCTTGATCCCGAGGGCAGAGCTAAGGCTGTCATGATCAGTTGGTAGACGACAATTGGGTCTTAATGACGATTTTCTTGTCTGGAAATCTCATTTTGCTGGGAAGAAACTCGATGTGTTTCGCATATCCGCTTAGGTCTCGCATGCGTCTACCATGCCCGATGGACTCCCGCGAGCGCAACCCTCATTTGGAGAAGCCTATCATCGCTTCATTCCCGAGCCTTCTGAGCACTTCTTGGCAGGATTTCTCCATCATCATGAATCCCCTACGATGAGACACGTCTATCTTGGATTGTTTGTCAGACGCATGTTGGTGGACTGGAGGACTGGGAGATGGATGGGCGGGACGTTGGTGTTGTCGGGATAAGTCAAGGATGGTTTTCAGAATTGGAACATGAGCGACGGAGGCATATGAGGTTCGTTCTGCTGGTGAGGCTACGTCTGGGACCGCCCTGAGACGGATCATGTCTTGGGAGTTATTGGGAGGCAGCGTGGGATTATATGGCTGGGCCTCGAACCGGTTGCCTGGTGTGTTGGCCGAGTTTGACGAGCGTTGACCGGGACTAACAGGTGAAGACGTACCAGGAATACATTCAAGCGAGTCTTTCTGTCTCGCCTCCGCCCCATTTTTGGAGTTGCGTGGATTCGTTCTTCTTTCTTTCTTTTTTTCCCTATTGAAATCCCTAGATCTTGACTTGAGGTTTTGTTGTCACTTCTGCAGTATATTCATCTGCTAGAGCGATGTATACAACGAGAAAGCGTTTGACGTTTTCTCGATACACTGATCGAGATGTCTGATGGCATGTATACATGGTAGATGATATCTCAAGCACTCACCGAATGGCCTGTCAAGCTGTCTTTCCAGGAAGTCGCTTGGTGCAGACTTTTGAGGACACAAAATGCCATCATTCATTTGTCATGTTGTCTTTAAACAGCGTCATTTGTTTTCAAGGCAGGCGCAACTCAGCACGGCTACTATCACGTGGCTGCATGATCTGAGCAAAACACAGAAGCTCAACCAGCATTCCCTCCACCAGAGCAACCACAGCAATATCAATATCCCGCCACAGTGAGTGACTTGGCCTTGCGGCCAGAAAAATCTGATTCGTGGCTATGGAAAGTTCAGCACTCGTCAGAGAGCTCCACGGCGATCTATCGAGGACCTACAAGGCTCACAGTCATGAAATCGAACGCATTTGGCGCTCTCTCGACAAATCTCAGCGTTCCGAATGCCTCAAGGCTGGCGCGGTCAACGGAGCGGTTTTACGCCACTCAGCCGACGGATCTCTGGGGCATGTGTGCATGATCGCGCCGGAAATGAACCTTGAGGATGTCACAAAACCAGACTCTGACTTCCTGCTGCGCCACCTCAAACATAGAGCTACAACTTCTCTTCCGCAGCAATATTTAGTTGGAGTTGGCGGGAAAAAGGGCGATCTTGAATTCATCTGCAAGATGATGGAAAGAACGGGGCTCTGTCCGGCAAAAGAATATTCTAGATGTTACACTTATTTCTTTCGCAAAGAGGGGTACGGAGACTCCATCAGAGTCGCGCCCGAGAAAGAAGAGGAAGTTCTGGCTCGGCTCGAGTCGTCGCTTCAGTGCCAACTGATAGTACCTCAATCCTTGGGCGAGGTCATCATCGCAAGACAATCGGTCATTTTGCAGATACTCAACATACTCATAGAGAACATACTGAAAGCTGGCAGAGACAACGATAAAGGCCAGAAAAATGCCGCCGAGAAGACGGCCAATCCGGCGTCGCAAGCACTTTCACGGCTTTTTACGTCTGGTTCAGAGCAGCCTAAATTGACAACTTCTGACATGATTGCCAATGCGCACGAACAGCACCTCTCCCTTGAGGATGAAATAGACCTCATGCTGACGGAGCCTCTTGTCCTTGCCCACGCGGTCAATGTCCGATTTCTCACACAGCCAGAGCTTGTGGCTGATGAGAAGGGCCGAAAGGATGCTGTCCAGACGGACAAACACATCAGTCCAGTGTTTTTCGAAACGCTCCAAGACAAGATCAAAGGTGCTTCGATATGGTCCTATATCTATCATCTTTTGCAGCACTTACAAAACCCTGCTCTGGATAAAGCGTGCCGCCGTGTCGTGCAGCAAGAGTTGGTCAATGCCTCACACATGGAATACGCTCGTGTGCAGGGGAATTTCAAGCGATTTGTGCAAATGAAGTCGGGGGCAAAATGGTTCAAAAGAATTTCGAATGCACAAGATCAGGATGGCAATGCACGAGTCTCGCTCAAGGGGACTAACATACAAGCCTTGGTCGGCCCGGACACGCAGCTCTATTGTGTGTTGCGACTCTGTCAAGCCGAGACCAGTCCTGTCAAGGCCAAAGAATGGTTTGAAATATTGAGCCTACTACATCGAAATCAACCAGCCAAGCCAGCGAATCTAGAAGAGGCAGAGGTTGACGGGCTTGCGGATATGGCTGCTATTATTCTATTCATTCACGACATTACATGTGCAATGTCACTGCCTACTGTTTCACGAAAACAAGGACAAACTTTGACACGTAAGCTGCAGGAGCTGAATATGCGTCTTGCTCAAGTAAAAACGGGCGTTGATTTGCGCGAATTCGCCGCTCCGATCGACCACTTACTCGAGTACGGAATGGCTGCAGGGGCGTTGAAGTTAGTGGATGAATATTCTCTCGACGCGCTTGGTGCAACGATGAGTGTTGCGTATGAGAAGTTGATTTCGGACTGTTTGGCTGAAGTCGTCGAGGGATACGAGCAGGTCAAGACCCAGACTGAACAAAGTGACATGGAGCCAGCTCGGCCATGCCCATCAACGAAAGAAGTGACGGGCTCCTCAAGCTCAACTCAACCACGACGTAAAAAGGGCAAAAAAAAGAAGGAAAAGGAGGACGCGGTCGAAGCAGCTGTGGTTGACGAAGCAAAAGACGCATCAGAGGCGTCGGTGACGGCGACAACGACAACGACAACGACAACGACATCTTTAGGCAATGAGCGTCCTCCTAACCCACCCATGTTTCCAGTGACAGCGGCAGCAGCCCAGGTTTTCGGGAACATTTTTCAAAAGTCGGAGATGCTTGGATCGGTAAGATGGGATGCTTTTGAGGCCGCCATGGCCAGTCTGGACTTCTCTTTTGAGCACGAATTCGGGTGTGTCATGAAGTTTCTTCCCCCAAGCACCAGTGAGGTGAAGAAACCGATGGTGATCCATAGGTCACACACGACTCGAATAGAGAAACACAGACTGCTCCTCATAGCGAAACGGTTGGGACGTATTTATGGATGGAGGGGGGATACGTTTCAAGAGGTTTGATTTCAAGCGTGTTTTGTTGGGGGGTCAACCGTGACATGTTCAGGGAAAGCGGAAAGCGTGCTGTACAGTGGTTTTGTTATAGGGTCAAACATCAGCATTTCAGCAGAGGTCGTTCATCCCGCCTCTAGGCAAGTCTGACGGGGTTCAGGCTGTCCGAGCATTTCACGAAAATGATTTCGATGTACAAGGGTTTGAAATACCTACGATCACTTACTGTATGAAGATTGGCAGTTTTGGCAAGGGGGGGCAGGAGAAAAGAGATAAGGAGCAGGAAATGGAGAAGGGGAAAGAGGGGGAAAGGAAATAGAAAAAGACACTACATAGACTAGGAGGGAAATCAGCGCAGAACAAAGGAATAAAAAATGAGACAGTCCAACGTAAGTGAGGTGACGAAGCGCCTCGGAGTGCTGACATGTCTCAGACGACGGCCAACGGTTGGTGCCAAGGAATGAAGGAGGAGTACTTGACTCGAAGCCACTTTGACGGGCGACGCAGCGGGCGAGCGAAAGAGCGGCATGACAAGAAATGGAAGAGATATAAGAAAGGAAGAGAATAAATAAGCTTTAGTTGATGTATCACAGGAGGTGGATAGTATCATAGGAGTGTAGGGAAGTAGAAGAAGAAAGGACAAGTTCACCTTATTGATGTAACCCATGGTGGATAGGTATTGTAACCCATGATGGATAGGTATTGTAACCCCATGGTGGACAGGTATAAGGAATGCAAAGGGGATTTTAAGAAGAGAACTAAGTTAACCTTAACTTGATACAACCCCGACGGCAACCCCATCGGGCGAGCGACAGGTGGCACGAATGCGGGAGAAAAGCCAAGACCAATGTCGATGGCAGGGTGGTGTGCATGGATTGTGGCTACTTGTGATGTGTACGTGTATGTGTACGTGTATGTGTACGTATATGTGTACGTGTATGCTTGTACGCATGCTTATGTGTACGAGTTGCTTATGTGTACGAGCGTGCTTGTACATGTACACACAATCCAAGACCTGCCTGGAAACAACGGACCTGGCAGCACACTTGCCCAGATGCATTGATAGCCTGGCCTCGTTCGGCGTCGCGGAGGGTCTGCAGGGAAACGGCACGGGGCCAAAACGGGGGTGTTTCTGATCTGGCAGGGATTCTGTCTGGCCCGACGACCGGACTTGTGTGCTTGCATCTTGCATGTTTCGTGTCTTGCTCGGCGCATGCATGGTAATAATAAAGAGAGTGAAGAGAGAAAAAGAGAGAGAAAAGAAGAAGAAGAAAAGAGGGGCAAAGAGGAACGAACCCTGCCGGCATGTACACTTTATGCGCCTGTACCTGGCCTGCACTCACGCTAGGAAAAGGGCACTCTGCAGCATTGGCCACTCGTTCGACTTCCAGCCAGCCAAGCCACTAGTGACACGGACAGACAGACAGACGGACGGACAGGAATCCTCCGGTGGGCATGTCGCATGACAAGGCCCAATCTTGGCTTTTTGTCTTGGCTTCCTTTGTGGATCTGGCCGAGGAGAAAGGGCCGTTGTAGGAGTGGTCATGTACTTTTCGCGATTCTCTTATTTTTTAAAGAAGAAGAAGAAGAAGAAAGAAGAAAACTATCGACACAACAGCAGCTGGCAACTCGTCCGACCCATCCATCCATCGAATCATCACGTCCGGATCCCCACGTTTTTTCCATCCACGTCCAGAAGAAATCTAGTGGCAAGGGCAGTGCCTACTAGTTTTTTTTTTTTTTTTTTTTTTTTCCCTCCTCACATGTCTACATCGGCCCAAGCCGTTCGTTCATCGACAGGTACCGCCGAGATAGCCCCCCATGTCCACCCCCCACCCACCAGTCGTGCAGAAGAACAAGAAGAAGAAAAGGGGCCGCGGGGAACCAGAAATGGCCGCCAGACATCTTATCATGCAGCCTGTCGAGTTCTCGCGTGGGGGGGGGGATCCTCATTTACAGTGGGTGTATCTGTTCGATTGCCCGTCGGCGGGGTATGCTTATCTTGGTTTGTGGGGGGGGGGGGGGCTTTGATCTAGGATGGTGGTGGTTCCTTTTTTGACGGGCCATGATGGATTATAATGATTGTGCTGATAACTTCTTGTTGTTGTTGTCAAACTGGGCAAAACATTGTCTGCCGCTCCCCAGTCGTCCCATGAAAGACCAAACAGTACCGCAACGCAACGCGACGGACACAATGCATCCGATTCCCGACGCTTCCATCTCATCCAGTCCCCCATCCCCCATCCCCCATTCCCCATCTCCCATCCCCGATCCCAGTCCCAATCTCCAATCCCCGTCCCCGGACCGTCCTCCGCTCCCCCCTCTTCCCCATCATCCCTACGCGTCAAATCACACCCAACGGATGGAATTTGCTCGCCACCTCGCCCGTGACCCCTGTCCTGTCTGTGTCTCTGTATGAAATTCTGTCCGGACGAGCGGATGATGTACACAAAGTACTCCAGCCTCTGCCTGTCCATCCGGTTAATCTAAACACCCCAGAAAAACCTGGGGGTCGATGAAATTTCCAGGGGACACGTCCAGAGGAAGAAACGTGAAGAGTGGAAGAGAGGCCCATGTATGGTTTCCTGGGTGTTTTATTTGCAGACATGGTCATTTCCAAACAGTGCATTCTGGTTTCATTTTAAAGAATAAAAATAAAAAGTAACATATTCGCCATGTTACTAATGTGTGATTGTAAAACGGACATTCTGTTTTTTTCTTCTCACAAAGAATAAAAATAAAAATGAAATGCAAACCATTCGCCATGTTACTAATCTGTGATTGTCCAGCCAAATCCACCCTGATTCAAACAGCCAAAAGATGCCATACATTGGTCTGTTTTTTTTTTGTTCTTTAGGTCATCACGCTATGCCTGTATCCATCAATTGTCAAATTCCCAGCGCTCCGAGTTCAAAAAGAAATTGAAAGAAAAGAAAATTGAAAGAAATGCAATAAATAAAAACAATCAACCCCCCGAATCAGATTCCCCTACACCACAGTCGGCTCGTGGAAATCCTCCTTGTGGTCATCCAGGTGCTCGCCCCAGTGCACGGGACCAAGCTTGAGGATCCTGTGTCGACTGCCGCTGGAGCTGGAGCTGGATGTTCGTCGATGGACGATGGGTGTTTCGCCGGCGGCCTGGGAGGCGGACGGGGCGCGGGCGGCGGGTGCCTGGGGGTACGAGGCCGATGTGGCGGGGGCGAGGGGGAGGAAGAAGGTGTTGGAGGACATTTTGTTTATTTTATTGGTGATTGTTTGGTGGTGGTTTTTTTTTTTTTTTTTTTTTTTTTTTTTTTTTTTGTTTGCTTGCTTGTTCTGCAAACGTCTTTTTCTGGCGGGTGGTTGTGGTGATGGAGTCGGCTTTGGACTTGTGCTTGGGTCACCTGAAGGAGGTGGTGTTTCTGAGAATGGATGTTGGTTGTTGTGAAAGAGGGAGCGAGGTGTCCTTTTTTTTGTTTTGTTTACGCTTGCAAGAGATGAATGGCAGACCGAGGTGGCGGTTGTCGAGGGGTGCTCTCTTTATAGACCTCTGGCATGGACGTGTCCGTCTTGGACTCGTTTGGTCGAGTTGACAGTGACAGTCCGTCTGTCTGTCCGTCTGTCAGCTGTCTCGAGTGTTAGCGCGCTATGCCCCAGACAGGCTGGAACCTGCCGTGTCCTGTGACTCCCGTCCTACCTGACACGACGCGCGCCATGGCCAGGCCGCTCCATGTCACGACGAAGTACCTCGCCGCCAGCAGCCAGTCCGTACGCAGCACAGCAAGACAAACTTACTCCGCAACTCTATTGCGCGCCGATCGCAGGCCCGGGACGTGCAGCCTGCAGATGCAGAGGCAGAGGCAGAGGCAGAGGCAGAGGCAGATGCAGATGCAGATGCAGATGGCAGATGGCAGCGCCCAGTCCACCCCGCGGCAGAGCCAGACAGATGCTGACGCGGAGGCTGTTGCACCAGACATGCTCTGTCTGGTCTACATACATGCACGAACCTGTCAGCTGACCCGCACAAAGTCTCCCCTCCGTCTCGGCTCGAGGTTGAGGGCCACCCAACATCAGAGCCTCGGCCGGCGTCCACGGAACAAGCCGCCAGACCAAAACACCACCACGTCGGTCTCTCTCTTTGTCCTTTTCCCCCCTTCGCCTCGACACACGTGGCCCCCAGAATCCCACGTGCCGTCCACAAGCACTCTCCTTCGTCCGCGACACTTTCCACGACTGAGACGCACACACAGATCACACAGATTGACACGTACGCGTCCGTCTGCTCTGACCTCGACGACGCTAGCCAAATGCCGCATCTGGGTCCTTCCTTATCTTTCCCTCGCACGTCGTCGAACAATGCATGACGTCACCCTCCTTGTTTCGCCAACGCTAAAAACAAGAATGAAAGCAAACAAGAAGAAAAAGGGGCAGCCCGCTTTAGCATCCTCAGCGTTCTCAGCTTGATACTGTGGTGTGGGCAAAGGGACACACAACATACAGGCATACATACACTCACTCACTCTCTCACCCAATGCTTAGCCGACCGGACACACAAAAAAAAAGGGATTGACTGACCCAGCTCTTGGCTCGTCCGTGGGGTTCTTCTGACTAATACGGCATTTTGTCCTGTATTACCTCTTCTTTATTTTGTATGTTGTTCAATCCTGTTGAGCATCCTGCCTTGCAATTTTGTCGAAAGGGGAGCGCACCCCGAGGAGATGTGACTTTATTTCACATGTATCTTTTTACAAAGGAAAATGATATACGTATAAAAAATAAAAAAAAATAATAAATAAAAAAAACGCGCGCACACGCACACGCATACGCACACACACACACAAATGGCAAATTCATCTTGCTCCACCACGTCGTAGCTCCGTCAAATAGAGTTGGCTCGGCGAGAGTCCTACCGAGACATGACGTACTCGCAGCGTCGGATCGTGGGCTTTTCAGTTTCACCTTGGGAATTCGGCCACAGAGCGGGGGGGGATGTTCTAGATAAGAACAACGAGTCCATAACATTGGTCGTAGCACGCGCCACTACCTTTGGTCTAGGGAGATACCCGATAGATGGTATGTGCTGCTGCTCTAAACGAAGAATCCTTGGAAGGACCTTGTAAGAAAAGGAATCGAAGAGGGAGAACAAAGATGTATACAAATAAATACAACATGAAGACCAAAAAAAAATAAAGGAAACGACTTGACAACCGCAATTTAGTCTAGGGTAGCCAAAGTCGATTTGCACATTTTAATGGTACCCGTAAAGAACAACACCCACATGGACCAGAAAGTACGACCGTGACGCTGTTTTATTGTAAGGCGAGTAGGTCCTGTCTCCCCCCTCTCACTCATTTTCTTTGAATTTTTCTTTAATTTTTTTTTTTTCAAAAAAAAAACCCTTTACCATATATTCGCGGCCGCAATATGTCATTCCTCCATTCCGGTCCATGACGAATGGAACCTGTCGCCTGCACACGACGCTGCGTCTCGGCGTGCAGGGATGATGAATGTTCTCACCCGCGCAAATCTACTTTAGGTATTCCCGTGGAGTCTAGGTAACTCGGAGAGATGCCGGAAACGCAGATGCAGAAACGCAGATGCAGAAACGCAGATGCAAAAACGCAGATGCAAAAGCGCAGATGCGAAAACGCAGATGCAAAAACGCAGATGCAGAAAACGCAGATGCAGAAAACGCAGATGCAGAAAACGCAGATGCAGGAAACAAAGACTGAGATCTGCCGAGACGCCGCGACATTCCCCACCCGGCACGGAAGCGGTGGAGCTCAAAACTGCCGAGTACGGCCATCAAGCCGCCTGCGCCGCAATGTGATTGGTCTCTGGTGTCCGGGATGTCGGTCCTCCGTCGTCAAACATCGCGTCTTCTTTCTTTCATTTTCCGGACCCCTTGCCAGTGATGAATGGATGGAACCCTGACACGACGAGGATATGGGATGGGAGTGGGTGTTGTTGATCTGTGTATCTACACATGTATGTACATATGTACATACACATGCACCAGCGCATGTGCCGCACCCGTCGCCACGAGACCCTAACTGAAGCTGCTGCTCGTTTCCACAAACCAGCACCAGATGAGACTTGATGTTGTTTTTTTGTAATCCCCCATCTTCCTGCGGTACAGCCCAGCATCTGGTACAAGCACATGGGAGAAATTACCTAAAAAAAGGGGAAAAAGTAACTATTGCGTTCATGTCTCCCATATCACACACCCAGCACCACTGAAATTAATGTAAAAGTATAACAAAAAAAAAAGGGAAAAGAAACACAAAAAACAAAATCAGGGATACTTCATTGAATTTAATAAGCCTACAATAGTAAATACCAGGTAAAAAGAAAAAAGAAATAAAACAGATATAAGAAACACAAGATAGCCCCGCGTCAGTCATCTTCCCCCTTCGTATCACGCCATCCATATCCTCCAATCTGCATTATCAATCTGTTCCTGATTCCTCTTTTTTTCGTGTCTGTTCTGTTCATTTCGACCCTGTCCTTCCCTTTGTCCATCCCCTTTTTGCTATTCGCGAAAAGAAGAGGAATCGACGACTTCTTTGGCCATCAACCTTGCCTCATGCTCCTCGCTCCTACATCCTGCTCGTGGACACTGTTATCCCGCTCCAAGAAAGAAAAAAGGCACGGAAAAACAAAACAAAAAAACAAGCCTCACGCAAGACCTTATATGCTTCCGTATCTTGAGCATACATTTTTCTGGCTCTGTACACTTTGTCCTCTGTGGCTGGAACAGCATGAATCATTCCCCCTTTCCAATCTTTCATTTATTAGAGAGGATGATCATGTGCTCTCGTTCACTGTCGCTCAATCTGTTTGGAATCTCTATTTTTTTTTTCCTTTTCTTGTTCTTTTTGATTTTTTTAGACGTTTCTTTTTGTGTTTTCATTTTTAGTTTTCTCAATCTTGGAAGAAAGCGTGTTTTTGTTCGTGAAACAAGACCCCTCGGCATCTGGCTGAGATGTAATGAAATGGAATGACAAGACTGACGTGATTATTCATGTCAGGTAATGAATGACCTTGTTTCTCCATGATTCCTGTCTGCCTTCTCCTCGAGCCAGATAACCCCCCCCCCCCCCGTCTTTTAGTATATCATCTATGACGTGCTTCATTGAGTTCCCTCTTCCTTTTTTTGTGCACGCGTGTGTTGATTTGTAAAAGAACGAGAAGACGGAATCGAGAAAAAAAAGCTGGCCGGGCATAAAAACAAGATCACCGAAAAAGGTAAAAGACAGTTCGCAATATAATTTTTTTTTGATAAAAAAAACGTGGTTGAGAAAAAAAAAACGAGAACAGCCCGTGTCTCGTATACATTATTCAGTTACAGGGAATTAATCGTTAGAGGGCGAGTTGGGCGAACTGCGTAAAAATACGTTAACCACAATTTTCGTACAAACGGACGAACTCGAGGAGAAAAATTTGGCAAAGCAGACAAGAGATATACGTCTTGGCTCTAAGCAAAGAAAAGAAAATAAACAGAAACATACTATTGATTGCCCGAATTTCCCGGACCAGGAGTTCGGGGAGAGAAAGCAGGTGAGGTCGGCGAGTAGCTTGGACTCGTCGGGCTCTGCTGATTGCCAGGACTCCTCTGGAAGCTTGGACTTGTGGGAGAGTACGCCTCGGGCGAGGTTGGAGACCAAGATGGAGACGCTGGAGAGTATGAAGGAGAAGTAGCACCGGCACCATGCAGATTGGGACTGGCGGGACTGTAATTGGGACTAGCTGGGGAGTAGCTGGGCGAGGTGGGAGAGTTGAACTGCGCAGGCGAAGTAGGCGAGTAGTGTCGAGGAGATGTTGGCGAGGTGGGTGAGTAGCTCGGTGACGTCGGGCTGTAGTTAGGACTGGCGGGGCTGGTCGGTCGCAACATGGGTGACGTGGGCGAAAAGGACGGGGACGATGGGCTGAACGAAGGCGACGAAGCATAACGACCGACTCCACCGTCCAGGAGCGGCGATGTGGGCGAGTACCCAGCATTGGGCGACGACGGAGAGTAGCCAGCCATGCCTGCGCTGAACGGGGACGTTGGCGACGTGCTAAATGGGCTCGTCGCTCCGCGCATCGCATACGGACTCATGGTGCCGATACCACCGCCAAAACCGCCGCCACCATACTCGGTGCCGAAGCCGGCGGGTGTCTCTGAACCAGCACCTTGGATGGGGGAGAAGTTTCCTGCTGCCGGCGAGCTTATGCTCATGTAGCCCGAGTCGTTCGACATGGGCGATCCCGTATCGTAAGGCGTGGCCGCACCCTGGGCCTCGCCGTCCTTGATGGGCATGCCAGGCATGAGACCCATGCGGGAGTTGTCAGAAATCACCGTCTCCAACATCTTGGGGTCCAGGAAGACGTCAAAGTTGCCTGTGCCCATAGGAGCCAGCTGTCCAAGCATGACGTTTTCAGAAATGCCTCGGCAATCATCCAGCTCACCACTCGCCGCCGCTTCCAGGAGAATCTCAACAGTCTCCTCGAATGAACAACGCATCAGCGCGCCAGTGTCAGCACGGTTGATGCCGTGCCGGGTGACGGCAGAGATGGAGCCTCGGTACGTCATCACGTCGACCAGCAGGGCAATGTGTCGATGGTTGACGTACGACCCGTCAAAGGCCAACACGTTGGTCAGCTCCTTCACCAGGGCAGATCGGGCAGCCTCGATGCCAAACACCTCAACAATCTGCCACAGGTCGTTGGTGTAAGTTCGCGTTGGGTCAACTCCATCAATGCCAAGAACGTCACGGAGAGCGGAGCCAGACGTGTCCAGATACCACTGCGTGCACTTCTCATCGTCCTTCTTGGCAATCTCGGCGCCATCGTCATCGATGACCAGCCGGGTACCTTTGGTCAAGAAGGCTCTCTCGACGCCAGGCACACCTCTTAGCGTGAGAGTATCGAGAAGATGGGCTTCGAGTCGCTTCAGCATGACGTCGTCTTCCATCTTCTTTTCTCCGTCCTCATTCTTCTCATTTTCGGTTCGAATGGTTCGGATACGGATGACTTGCTCGTCGGCGTTGTTGTCACTGAAAATGATGGCTAAATCGTTCGGGTACTCTTCCTTGATACGTTGCGCCACGTCATCAATCTTGATTTCTTTATCGAGCAACTTTTGTCGATCAAGCGTGATACGCAGAAGCCATCTCGACTGCTGATCCGTTGTGTCTTGGGAATCATCAGGAATCAGAAAGTATGACTCGACCATGTCCATGTCTTCAGCAATGCTAGTTCCTTGAATGTCGGGATCGTAGTAGATCTCCGTCACGGACGTGATGGAACGAAGATTGGTGTATTCCACCAAACTTCGCAGTTTCTTGGCTTGCTCCTGGGTTCCCAGGTGCGTATTCAAGTACACAGCCATGCTTGGCGTCTTGATGTCCTTGGCCAGATTGAGAATTTCCTTGAGACGAGGCACACCGAGAGTGACGTTCTTGGAAGACACACCAGCAAAATGGAACGTGTTGAGCGTCATCTGCGTGGCAGGCTCCCCAATAGACTGCGCCGCAAGAACGCCAACCATTTCACCAGGACTGACAAATGATCGATCCCAACGGTTCTGCAATTCTCCCAAGACGTGGTCGAATGCGAGCTTGTTAAGGCGATGAACTTTAACAATCTCTTTGAAAGCAAGACGAGAGCGAATCAAGGCCTTGAATAGAATGGTGGCATTGTCATCAGCCTCGATGGAAATGGGATCCGTGCCGCGCACTACCGTCAAGTTGTTGAGCAGGTTCTGGATCCTCGGGATCACATCCACGGGTCGCAAGTTGCTGCGATCAGTTGCTCGGACATTGAAGACGCGCTTGGCAGTCTCCATGATTCGTCCAATATTGAGGGGCAGTTGCATCATCTCCTCTCCCATTTTGGTGCGATTAATCTCTCTCACAGCGCGACGGTCACTCAGAAGAGCCTCCCATTCAAAGTCCAGGAGGTCCATAGATTCTTTGTCGCCTGCCAATTCATTACCGTACTCGTAATCCTTCTTGAACCACTGGGGGGGGTTTGCCAAATCAAGGCGATACTTGTTCTCAAACGCCGCATCGGACATCTTAAGTATGCCAAGCTTCTGCTTCTCGATGCACATAGCATCCAACCCGTCCTCACCATATAGGAACTGAATGATGTCTCCCAACGAGTTACGTACCGTGCCGTCATAGCGTGCACTCAAATCTTCAAGAGCCTTGACAAGTCGTCGCTGAATGTATCCAGTTTCAGCAGTCTTGACTGCAGTGTCAATAAGACCTTCTCGACCAGCCATGGCGTGGAAGAAAAACTCGGACGGAGTGAGACCGCGGAGATAAGAGTTTTCGACGAAGCCACGGGCTTCGGGAGAGTAATCGTCCTTTGTAAAATGGGGCAAAGTTCTGTACTTGAACCCAAAGGGAATACGTTTGCCCTCCACAATCTGCTGACCGACGAGTGCGGTCATCTGTGAAATATTGATGGACGACCCCTTTGATCCGGAGTCAGCCATGGTAACTGCATTATTAGAGTCCTTCAAACTCCGCTGTGTGGTTGTGCCAGCTTGATCACGGGCGGAATTGAGCGCCATTGACACCTTGTTTTCAAAGGTGGCTCGCACATTCATACCAGGGAGGGCCTCCAGCACGTTAGCAGTGGCCTGAGCCGTCAAGCGTGCGACCTCCGCTTTTTGAGTGTCAATATGAACCTGAACCTTTTCGATGGTCTGTTTGTCAGGTACAGTATCACCGATACCAATACTATGGCCATTATTCAGAAGCCAGTAAGTGACGACTTGCTGGACACCATTCAGGAAGGCCATGGCTCCATCAGGACCAAGTTCGTTGTAACTCAGATGGACTATACCTCCAGCGGCTGAACCAATACTCTTCTTCTTCAGAAGACCGTATAAAAGCTCGCCACTTTGAATCAGAAGACCAGTGTCCTTCAAAGGGATGTCCGCGTTGTCCTGGCCACCAGACGACTCTGGAGAGTGTAAACTGATCTCTTTGGGGATAACCATGCTGATGAGCTGTTTACCCGTCCACCGAGGTCGTGGCTTGAGGATGGCGGGGGGCGGAATGACACCATCCCAATTTGGAACCCAGAGCATCATGTTCATGACCATTTCTTTGTCGACGAACGTATCTCGTCGGCAAAGTTTGTAAGCGCCCGCGAGAGAGTCCTGCACAATACCCATGAGAGGTCCGTTCTTTTGAGGAGAGACAATGTTGTTGGGAACGAGACAAAGTTCTCTGACTTCGGCACGTGTCTCCTCACTTTGGGGAACGTGCAAATTCATTTCGTCACCATCGAAATCGGCGTTGTAGGGTGAGGTGACAGAAAGATTCAAGCGGAAGGTAGAGTAGGGCATAACACGAACGCGATGACCCATCATCGACTCTTTGTGTAATGAAGGCTGACGGTTGAAGATGATGTAATCACCATCCATCAGATGCCTTTCGACCTTCCATCCGTACTCCAGAGAGATCTGGGCGGCTCGACGGTGATGTCTCAAGTCGATGCGGGTGCCGTCGGCTCGGATAACGTACTTCGCACCAGGATGTTCGTTTGGTCCATTTTCGACAAGCTGATGCAACTTGCCAATGTTGTACGGCGTAACTGTTTCGGGATATGTGAGCGTGCGAGCGATGCTGCGCGGTACGCCAACCTCATGGAGCGATAAATTGGCATCACCAGTGATGACAGTTCGGGCAGAAAAATCTACACGCTTTCCCATTAAGTTGCCTCGGAGTCGGCCCTCTTTGCCCTTAAGACGCGCGCGAATGGCTTTCACAGGACGACCGCTCTTCTGCAGAGCGCGAGGTTGTCCCGCGATATCATTGTCCATATACGTCGCCACGTGATACTGAAGTAACTCTTCAAAATCCCGAGCGATGTGTTGCGGAGAGCCTTCGCGAATCGCCTGCTTCACATTGCCATTGGCGCGAATAATGTCACCAAGCTTGTATGTTAAATCATCCTCATTTCGCATTCCGGTACTGGTGCCGTCCATGGATATGCTAGGACGCACGGGAGGGGGGGGAACAGGCAAGACGGTAATGATGAGCCACTCAGGTCGAGCGTAGTCTGAGTTCAATCCCATATTACTCAGATCCTCCTCAGAAATTCTTTTCAGGATACCATGTGCCATTTCGGGAGTGATAGGCACAGTCTCCCGGCGCTTGGGCCCGTCTTCTTGGACGACGTCAAAAGCAGCCTTGAGCTGAAGAGCAGCCTGTCGGACCTGTGGTTGTACGTTACCACAACCACCATGATTGTTCACCACTGGCTTCATCCCAGGGGCAAAATCCTCATCGTTCTTTTCAGTGCGATCTTCATTTTCACATCTTCGCTTCTTTTTGCAGACAGTCCATACACGACTGAAGCGAAGCTTAGCATCTCGAGTATTGATAGCTGAGACAAAATCGGGATCGCTCTGGCAGTAGATACGATTTTGTTAGCAAACACGTCAAGCTATGCAAAAAGGTCTACAGAAAGTCAGGAGAGACCAACAGTATCGGCCAGTACCTTGCTGCAGTTGTGGCAGACTATCTCCAAAATCTTCTTGACCTTCTTGATGAAACCAGGATGGTACACAGGTTTGGCCAATTCGATGTGACCGAAGTGACCAGGACAATCACTCATCGGCTGTGTGCATGTCTTGCATTTGGTTCCTCGATCGATGGAACCCAACAGAGGGTCGTTCAGGCCACCATCACGTGGTTTTGTACGAGTTTCGTCCATCGTCTCCGGGTACAGAATATGGCAAACACTCATGCTTTTGATCTCCTCGGGGGCCATCAAGCCAAATTGAATCTCCTCGACCGTCTTGAGCGGCGCGCTCGAGAACGGGGGGTGGTAGTTCGACATGAGTGCGGTTGATCAAAGGAACGCTTGATTATTGGAAATGCACGATCAAAGCTCGACAAAGGGGGTGCGAAGGGCTCCGTTCCGTCCGGGAAAAGCGCGACAAGCAGTCGCGGCAAGATCTTGAATAATCGCAAGCAGGAAAAAGAATCACGCCAGGAAAGCGAACGAACGCGTTGGAAAGTATTTTTCTCGCTTCTGCTCGATGAAAAACCCGGTCGTAAACAAACGACAGACGGCGCTCAGATGGCGGCGCTCACCCTGGCCAGCGGCCCAGGAGTCGTTCCGAAATGTTCTCCGTCGCCACCGCTTCGAAAGTCGTGAATTTAATTGGAAAAAGAGTGGCCGTGTCGAAAAGCACCCTTGAACGTGCTCCAAATCGTACCGCGTGATGCTCGACGCGCGCGGATGATGGATTTGAGCTGGTCGGCGAAGATTTTGTCGTGGGCAAGGCGAGATGTCTGGAAGGCGACCGGGAAAGAATCTACTTGAGTGGCTATTCTGGCTTCACACCTATCGAGGACGCTAAGCCGTTCGGGGAGCTGAGAGAGGCCTGTTCGACGCTAGTGGACACTAGATAGTTGCCTGAGGCCAAGAGCGCAAGTGATGCCAGACGCTTGAAAATACCCACATCGGTCAACCACGCAGCATTCTCGGCCAATTGTTTCCTTTGCGCAACGCCGGTGACTCAAACACCGACGCAACCTATCAATGAATCGCTCCTGCCTGTTTTGCTTCATCCATTCTTTGCGATTTTGTTTGATTACATCTCGCCTTCACAACCTCCTCCTCCAGATGAACTCTGCGTTGTCCGCCGACAATAAAAAAAAAATGCTTACTCAGTAACGAAAGGACTCGACTGCTACACGTGGCACACCCTTCGAACGATGAACAGCCTCTGCGCCAAAATCTTGAGCAAGACGATCAACCGTTACATCCAACACAGTGAATGTACTCTATTTCTGACGGTTCATCCTTTAGTGTAAAGTATTTTTGATTTGTTCCCACCATGTCAATTCAATATCCATTTCACGTGAAAGGGACTTGAAGATGTACAGTACATCCTGAAGGACTCAGTGGTCTTCCAAGCAGGGAATATGCCCGGGCTAATTTTTTTTTCTGCCTCTACCGCCACGGCCAGCACCGCCCCTCTTGGTAGATGTTGTCTCAACTTGCCCATCAATGTCGCTTTGTCCTTCCCCAGGACTCCTCCGTCGCATAGTGCCAGTAGATACTGCAACGAACTCGTCTTCGCTATCACTCTCGCCCAAATTGAACAGGATGGGCATACGAAAGTTGTCAACATCGTCATCGAATTTGGAAGGGTCAAGTGTAAGAACGTCGACGGCCTCGTCCTCTGCGTCGAGTCGCCGTCGATGAATTTCTTCTTGCGCATATATATCAAACTCGTCCTCCTTCTCGATGTACTCAACATTTTCTTCCACCTCGGCGAAGTCCGGTGCCAGTGCCGACCATTTCTGCGGGCTGATGACAGACCAAATGTAGATCCGGCCCGTCTCTAAACCGCAGGCTGCCAAAAGAGCTCTGCTCGGATGCCACTCTATGACCCCTTGCTCTTCTTTGGGGTCTTTGAGCATACAAACCAAGCTGCCGTGATTGCGCTCCCATACATATAATTCATGATTATTGTACGTTGATGCAGCCACATACTCGCCCGTGGCGCTGAACGTGACATGGTTCCACGACAACTTGTTGACAACATCTTGGAACTTGTGCTCTAAAGGTAATTGTATCGTATCAAGATCCAAGTCTTCGACTGACAAGTTGGGAATTCGAAAGGTACGAATTATGCGATCCTGCGAGTTGACCAGCAAGTCTCGGCCAGATGCAGTGATTCGTAATGTAGTGATAATCCCCGAGCAGACCTTTTCTGTGTAAATTATCTCAAAAGACTTGGCGTCAATGATGTTTATTTTACCCTTGCTGGTACCAGCAATGATGTGATCGCCGGTAGCTGTCCAGATAGCTGATGTCGTCTTTTCCTTGGCGTCTTCCTTTGCCTGCTTCTCTTTCAACGCAGTATCGCCGTCGGCATTGGTCCGTTTGGGTACCGAGGGAAGTATATGTTTGACATCGACTGGGTCGCTCATATCTACCAGAACTGGCTGCTCTTCGAACAGAGATGCGACGAATTGCAAGCTTTATGTTATGTTCAGCGCCTTGCGGAATCGACAAATAAGATTTTTTTTGCTTATCAATACGTACTGGTTCCATGGATGTAGCTCTGCCATGTAGGCTGGCGCGCGAAATCGCACTTCGCGTAATCTCTTGCCGTCTTGTAGATCCCACAGAATGGCCTTCCAACCCTGGCATGTAGACAGCAGGTACCTCCCACATCGCGACCAGCTCAGAAAAGTAATATTCTTGCTATGGCCTCTGAGTTTTCTCGCGACGCCCATGGTCTCGAGATCCCATATTGTTACAGCGCCGTCGACTCGGCCGGAAGCGAGATAATCCCCTTTGCGGTTGAAACGCAATACGGTGGCATGCCCAGATCGTATCGTGCCGGTGATGCTATCGGGGTAATCCTGGAGTAGATAGTCGTCGGACAGGAGAAGATTCATGGTTGCGAGCTGGCGTGAGGATGCCCAAAGGGGCTAGGAAGGGTGTCCAAAAACTCGAAGACGAAGATCATGATCCGCCCTTGTTCCACGAGGGTGTGAAGGCACGGACAAGTTCCACTCCTCTTTGATTTGGGTTGCGATCCAAGTTGAAACCAGAAACAGGTCTGGTGCGGGTAACAAAAAATGACATCTGGGGGAGCCACCAGACAGCAAGCTCACGCCAACAGTATGTGGGGCTGTAGGAATCTAGGCAGACCAGCCAGACGTGACTTGACGTGATCGAGCACTGAGCGCGCCTTCCTTCCAGACCAGAAAGTGTCACCGCTGACGACCTTTGGCGGGGAGGAAGGTACTCGACTGGTCTGGACCTGCATTGGCGGCTGCCAGCCAGCCAGGCGTCGACAGACTGGAGCCAGACCCCGCCGCTCGTCAGTGGAGGGATCGGGGATTGAGTGTGCAGCCTGGCTGGTCTGGTTCACTGGGCGCAATGGATTGACGGACGACTCGGGCTTTTCTCAGAACCTCAAACCAGCTTGAGTGGAGTTAGACGCCCACACCTGCCTGGCTCATCGACAACTTTGCTTTCCCTTATACGAAACTCTCCCTTTCCCAACATACGGCCTAGCAGATAACTATGGCAAACTCAAAGTAAGCTCTCAAAATTCATGTCTGTAGCATGCACACGCACGCACTGCGCACACGACCGCTCACAGGTACCTCCAGGTTTGAGTACGTTCGAAACTTCGAGCAGACCGATTCTCTGCTACCCAACACCTGGATAGTCGTGCGCATTGATGGACGAGCGTTCACGAAGTAAGTATGAGGCTGTACCCTATCATTCCAGTGCTTCGAGAATGAGACTAACATACTTACGAATAGAATGTGCGCCAAGTATGGCTTCGAAAAGCCCAACGACCGCAGAGCGTTGGATCTCATGAATGCGGCGGCCAAGGCTGTGGTGACTGATCTCGCTGAAAGCATAATTGCGTATGGTGTCAGTGATGAATACAGGTTGGTTTCATCAACACATCGATGCTCTGACAGGAATGTTCACTGAACTAATTGAATAAGCTTCGTCTTTCACAAGTCGTGTAATTTGTTCGAGCGACGAGCAAGGTCAGAGATATCTCATTTAATCACTCTATGCATTGCTTCGAGTTGACGAGTCTTTAGCAAACTTGTCAGTACAATAGTTTCAACCTTTACCGCCAACTACGTCTACTCGTGGCCGACATACTTTCCTGACACGCCACTCTCTTTCCCGCTACCAACGTTTGATGGTCGTGCAGTATGCTACCCAAGCGTTCAGAACCTGCGGGACTATTTGAGTTGGCGTCAGGTAGACTGTGAGTAGCGCCTCCTCGCTTGCCCAATAGAATCCATACCTGATGCGTTTTATGGAGAAAGGTCACATCAACAACTTATACAACACCACATTCTGGTTGCTGATTCAGCTTGGCGGGCTCAGTAACCAGGAGGCAGAGAGGACTTTAGCAGTAATAAGCCCTTTGTTTCCACAGTCTTGTTTCTTGCCAATGGCTAACAAGTAGCAGGGAACTCTTGCTGCAGATAAGAACGAAATCTTGTTTTCAAGATTTCAAATCAACTATAATAACGAGCCGGAAATATTCAAAAAGGGAAGCGTTATATTTCGAGATGTACGAACGTTTATCTGATGAGTCCTTGTGTCCATTTTAAGGTCAAAACGTTTTTGCTAATATACATGTACAGTACGAACTGGTTGAGATTGAATCTCAAACAGTAGCCCCTGGGCTGAATGATCTAGCCGAGCCTGTGCAGCAGTCTAAAAGTCAATTGGAAAAGGACCGGAAGAAGAGAGCCAAGGCCAGGGTCGTAGTAGAGCACATGGATATCATCAAAGATGATTTCTGGGTCCGAAGGCCATGGATTCTGTCAAATAAGCCTGGCAAAGTACCTAAAGAGCCCTAGATCTTTGCATGTGGGACAGGACTTGCGGGCTCGCAAATCGCGAACATCAGGCACTACCACGATGCTCAATACCTGCTCAGTACTGTTCACTCCACGAAAGGAGTCATTTCTCCAGACAACCAAATGTCCGACTGCCAAGGCCCGACATATCAACATTTATAGTTGGGGGCGTACGGCTTAATCCGGAAGTTCGGCCGATGTTTGTCTCACCCCACTATTGTAACCGGGCAATCAAATCGAACCAGTCTGGTGCCTTGTTGCAACCTTTCTTTCCGCCCCCATTTCACGCCATCCGTCCAAGTCATCTGTCACTGTGTGTCACTCGAAATACTGTTCTATTTAAACCCTTGATTCATTTCATATCTATAGCCTGGCATCGTGATAGCGGTTCTGGGGTATTCTGCTTCCAACTCAAAACTAGTACCTGATATGGCCATTTTATCATGCCCGTTGCAGTTTGACGTCGTTGCAGCGACGCACTCGTCTCCGCTGAAAGCAGGTCGCAAGAAACGATGGGCTGCAAAAGTCAAGACTGGATGTGCTACTTGCCGGTGCGTTCAAGTTCCTCACTACGTGGCCGGCACAATAGGAACCGATTACTGGTCCTCCTTTGTTGCCTGTCTACGCTGTGGATGGCAGCCATGTCTGACGAGATAGACTTCCAGGGCTCGTCGTGTAAAATGTGATGAAACAAAACCGTTTTGCAGGCGATGTCTCTTAGTGGGACGCATATGCGAAGGCTATTCCCGTCATCTTGATGCGCCGAAAAGCGCCTCAACATCACCCTTTAGCATGCCAAGCAGCCTCCCGGTCTTCCCGATATACATCCATTCCAGCAAACAAGAGGAGCAAATGTTCCATCTGCTCTGCACTGAAGCTACTGCCGAGGTGGCCGGTGGCTTCGACCGCTGTTTCTGGACTATTGATATACCAAGAGCAACGCGAACCTACCCGGCAATCTGGCATGCCAGTGCTTCGCTGACAGCCATGTACAAGCGTATCAAGAATGGCGAGCACCTGATTGAGAATGGGCAACTATACCAGTTCTCACTCGCACAGTATAACAAGTCAATACAGAAGATACTATCAATCAATCCCCAGCAGGTCGAGCCAAGCTATCATGAGCAGGAAACTCTTCTTCTCGCCAGCATCCTTTTCACAAGCATCTGCATTCTTCAGGGGGATCAGGAAAAGGCCAAAGTGCACGTAGATAAAGGCGTCCAGCTTTTTAACCAGTGGAGATTCTGGGAGCACTTCACCAAATCGCCAAAGGTGGATGACGCTTCGTCGACGACCAGGTCCCTCGTGGCGCTCTTCACTCGATTCGAGCTACAGTCATCATTCTCTTCACCTCCCAAGCCATTCTGGCGAACCGTCTCCTTTGACAGACGACCGTCTCCCCCGGGCTTTACGTCCGCAACAGATGCCTACTACGAACAGCAACAACTATTGAACAACCTGATCAAAGTGTATCGCACCCAAGTGTATTATCATATCAAAGATATGGCTGATCTATTGTCCGAGCAGCGACTACCGTACCGCTACCAATACCGTCGCTGGAAAGCCAAGTTCGGGGAACTACAGGACATAGATGACCGAGCGAAGCTCATTATGCAAATGTACGCCCATACCATCGAGGTTCTTCTTTATGCAGACGCTGCCGCGGCTGAACTCGTCTGGGATCGATACACATATTCTTTCAAACGAGTTTTTGGGCAGGCAAAGGAGTTGTTTGAGCTGGAAACGGATACGGATGTCAAGAGTAAGCGCGTCATTACACTCTTTGCATTTTCTCCGGTGCCGTGTCACCCCTGCCTGGGTATTGGGGCGTTGTGCCGAGACGGAACCCTGCGCCGCAAGAGTATCGAGTTGCTGAAGCGGTGGCCGCTGAGGGACGGCATGGTGAATTATAAAATTGCGGCTGCGAGCTTAACAGTCATCATGCTCTACGAGGAATCACACGTTAAGGGGGAGCATCCATGCAGAGAATGTGAGAAAACCGCGGACACGCGTATATGTGGTTCTCACAGAGTCATTTACCGCGATTTTGAGCAAACCGGGGACCAGAAAGGCAGGCTTCGCATGATATCTGTTGACGATGTTCGACATGATCGTCCGGGAAAAGTCGTTGACGTGGCATGGTGAAAAGGGGTCATGACGTGTCTGGCGTGTTATCACTGAATGAAACGGTTGCAGGAAATTTGCGCGATATGTTTCCACAGCGACCGATGACTGCACACCAGCTCTACATTTATGAGGCATATTTATCCTAAAATTGTATAACAAGGTGTGAAACGCGAACGTTCGAGTGTCGTGAATATACAATTCATCTGCCCTGAACAAACATCATCGTGCTCTACAGAATCGTCCCTCCTCATTGAGAAGCTGTTGAAAGGAATGCGATTATTTAATAGGAGGAAAAGAAATGTCGTTTTCCTAGAACAGCAGCCTATTCCATTTGTAGAATTCAGAAGATTGATGCGCCCGTCAAGTTGAATAACGCCATGCTATGCCCCCTCTGTCCTCCTCCCCCCGAAAAAAAAACAACAAAACAAAACAAAACACACACACACACACACACACACACACACACACAGGGAATCTCAGCACGAAGCCGTCAGCTTGCTTTGATCCCGCCGCCTCGCTTCCTTTCTCGCCCTCCGCTCTTCTTTATTCTTCCTCCGCTCCCTCCGCTCTGTCTTACTATTTCCTTTCTCCTCCCCCTTCTCTCTCTCCTTTTGCCCCTCAGTCCTTTTCGCTTGTCGACGCAGACGACGTTCCTCTTTTGTCTCTTCTTTTGTAGATGATCGCCGCGAAGAAAAAGAAGAAGAAGACGAAGAAGGCTTCTTTGACTCATCACGCTGTGTGTTTGCTTTCCTTCTTGCTTCCCTTTTTGCTCGCTTTTCTTCCTTTGCCTTTCTTCGAGCAGCCTTGTCTTTTGCTCTTTCCTCTTTTGATCGCTGTGACTTGTCGGTCTTGCTATTTTTTTTCTTCGTCTCTTCTTGTATATCTGCGTGTTTCGTCCTGTTTACTTTCTTCGTAACCGTCTTGGCGATCGTATTCTTCAGTAAAGACTTGTCGTCGTCGTCGTCGTCGTCGGAATTTGAATTCCTACTCGTCAAACTCATCTCGTTGCTCGGGGAGTCGTCTGCACCCGACGAAGACGACGACGATGAAGAAGAGGAACAAGACTCCCCATCGTCACCGGCTCTCGTCCTCTTTAAAGTCCCCTCTAGGAAGCCGCCGCGCACAAAGGACGTATAGAGGGAGTATTTGCCTAGCGATCCCTTCTCAATGGCATTCAGTTTGCCCGTCGTGATGGTCTGGGTCACTTTACCCTCCTTGGTCGTTTCCAGGCCCTTGAGCTGTTCGTCAAAGGCGTTCATCCACCACTGGTCGCTGGTGAAGTGGGCTTTTGTGCCGAGACCCTTGGTGTTGTCTTTGCGGTTGAGCAGGAGCGGTTTGGAGAGACCGATTCTGTCGTTGGTTTTGTGGAGGGAGTGGCCTTTGCCTCGCCAGCCTTGGGATTGGAGAAGGGCGCTGGCGTTCATGGCTGATTTGGTCCTCAGTTTCTCTTTCTCTCCTTTTTTTTTTTTATCTCTTACAAACACTTTCTCGCCGCAATTTGGGTTTAGATGACTTGATTTTTCATGTTACCATTATCGGGGGGTTTTTTTTCTTATCGTTTGCGTGGGGCTAATCTACGATAAGGCTGGAGTCTTCAATTGCTGTGCAGTGCAGTGCAGTACACGTAGTGGCGGCCCGCTCGGGGCGGGACACTACACTAGGCGGGTTAGTGTCTGAACTCTGGTCTAGTCTGGTTGGCGGCAACTCTGACTCTGTGCGTGTGACCATTGGTTGAGACCACATGCCGGTTGAGACCATCAAGACTTCGGATGGCCGTCTTGAATGACTGATGGGCAAATGAGGGTTGTCGCCACGCAGGGGCCAGGGCGGTGCGTGTCGAGTTTTCTGCTTGCACGAACATCGGCATCCTCGAAGCATTCTGGAACGAGTGGAACGAGCACCCTCTCTCTGCCGTCATGCAACACACCTTGCACGCACTCGATCGGCATCGCAGGAGGACCGACGTTGAAGATATGACGTCAGGAGGTAGGCACCATGAATACCTGCTACCTAGGTAGGTAGCAGGTATTCATGGTCACCTCAACGACCCACGGCTCGCTTGCATGTCCATGTTTCCACCAAACATCCAACAGTCAGCTCAGTGCCATTGCGACTCTTCGCAGCCAGCCTCGACTTCACGGACGAGCCCACGACCCCACGAGCCGCCCTGACAGCTCCAAATCCGCGTTGCTTCCTGGATTGTTGCCGTTGCCGTTGCCGTCACAGCTTGCCACTGCCATCATGGCTCCTCTTTGCGCGGACCCACGCCAGGTCATCATCGCACTCGACCCAGCGACACGAGCTGCCCTGCTCAAGCTCATCGAAGAAATCACCGCCTACATGACCCTCCAGCTCATCAACCCCCCCGACGAACTTGGCTCTCTCACAGACGAAGAAATCCACGACAGTAACACGAATATTCGCAAAAATAAGCCATCCTCCAGCCGCTCTTCCAGCTCATCTCTCTCAGCTCCTGATGAGCCCATTCCGGATGCCGGTTCGAAGCCTAACAAGAAGCCGTCCCAGTTGACCGTCACGCAGCCAACCGGCAAAGCCGCCCGGAAAATCGAACAAATCCAGGAATCCGCTATGATGTACATGCAAGAATGGAAGAATGAGTTCCTCCCCAGACTCCAGGAGATACTGCGTGTCGAGGACAATGCCAAAATCAAAGCAGAGCGCAAAGCTCGCCAAGAGAGCCTGGACAAGGAAAAAGACAAGACGAAAGTGCCCACCACCGCCGGAAAATACGATGATGACGATGGAAAGGAGAATAATGAGCACGTCCTCAACTTTGGCAACGTGCCGATCAACAGAGCCCAAGACGTTGCCTCGCTGCAGAAGCTCTATCATCCAATTCCCATTCCTCCGACGCTGGCGACCGTGACGCCGCAGGACAGGAAAGAGGCACTGAGCTGCGTGTTGCTACTGCTCCTCTCGACGGGCAAGTACTCGGCGCACTCGAGAAGCATGATCCTCTACCTCGCGTCCGCCCTGGAAGTGCCTCAGACATTTGTGAACACGGAAGAGGCCGAAATTGCCCACTCGCTCATCGAGTCGTCCACCGCAGACAAGAACAAGAAGGACAGCATGTCTGCTGAGGCCGAGGCCGAGAACCGCCGACAGCAGAACAAATTTAGTCGTTTTTGGAAAGTCGGTCTCGCTTCCGTGGCCGGCGCGACTATTATTGGCGTCACGGGCGGGCTGGCGGCGCCTCTGGTTGCGGGGGCTCTTGGGGGTATTCTGGGTGGTGTTGGGCTGGGAGGAGTAGCTAGTTTTCTGGGAATCTTTTGGATGAATGGTGCTCTTGTTGGGGCCTTGTTTGGAGCCTATGGCGCAAAAATGACTGCACGTACACCCAGCCCCCTCCCCGGTACCCCCTCCTCCTCTCCCGACAGATACACGCCATGATCCATCGCTGGTTGTGCTCTGCTAACACTGGTTGTTTCGTCCAGGGCGAACTCATGGATAAATACGCCAAAGAAGTGGAAGACTTCAAGTTTATCCCTCTCGAATCAGAATCGGGTACCTCAAAATCCAGGCTCACATCCGCAGATAGTGAATTCAAAGCTTCACAAGACCAATCTCAAGGTCAAAGTCATGATAAAAACCAAGAAAGTCGTCGTCTACGCGTCACGATTGGCATCAATGGCTGGCTCAACTCAGAAGACGACATCACCAAGCCCTGGCGGGTGCTAGACTCGTCCTCGGAAGTTTTCGCCCTCCGGTACGAGATGAAGACGCTCCTTAGCCTCGGCACCGCGCTGCAAGATCTCGTCTCTTCGCTGGCCTGGAAAACGCTCAAAATGGAAATCATTAAGCGCACTGTGCTCGCGACCCTCTGGGCCGCCCTCTGGCCTATCCAGATTCTCGCCGCGGCGTCCAACGTCGACAACCCCTTCAGCCGCGCAAGCAATCGCTCGCAAAAGGCCGGCCAGCTCCTCGCCGACGCCCTCATCAACAAAGTCCAGGGCGAGCGCCCCGTCACCCTCATCGGATACTCCCTCGGCGCCAAAGCCATTCACGCCTGTCTACAGTCCCTTGCCGACCGTCAGGCCTTTGGTCTCGTCGAAAGCGTCGTCATTATCGGCGCGCCTGCGCCTTCTCACGCGCCTCACTGGCGTACCCTCCGCTGCGTTGTCTCGGGTCCCATATTCAACGCCTACTCCGAGAACGACATGGTGCTCGGCTTTGTCTACCGCATGCACAGTCTTGCTCTCGGCGTGGCGGGTCTTCAGGCCATTGAGAATGTTCATGGTCTGCATAATCTGGACCTCAGCGGGCGTGTTAGTGGTCATTTGCGATATCCATCCCTCACTGGCGAAATCCTGAAAGAATGCGGATTTCTGGGCGTCCGTGCGAGCGGCGAGATCGAAAAGGACGACGTTATCAAGATGAAGGATGAGCACGCCCAGGGCGAAGGAGTCGATTTCGAGGCCATGAAAAAGGAGGACTCTAAGAAGGACGCTCAACCCAACAAGGAGTCCAGTGTCGCCCAGGACCTGCAAGGCTTGTCCATGGCTCCATCAGACGCGATGGAGGATACAGATGTAATGCCTCGCCTCCCCTCACGACCTGCTCAGGAAGCCTCTTGAGGTGACAAGGCCGATCATGAGAGGATGGAGGTCTGACGATTCGCATTGGGTGGAAGTGGCTTGAACATGACTCTCGACCAGAGATTCTGTAGTGCATTCTTTGTGCAAAGTCCAGACTTTGTGCTGGGAGTCGTGCTCGACGGCATTAGACTCCTGGGCATATTTTACGATGCACATTGCACATAGAGTATGTGGCCTCGAGTATTTGCGCGAAAGGAGCCATCTCGGTATTGCGCTGAAATAAATAAGTTCATCATAGAAAAATAAATTCAATAAATCTGCATCATTTTTTATTCATCAATGTACAGTATTTCTTTTATTAGAAATGACTAGGCCGACTAGGAAAATTCAGACATCTCCTCTTGCGCAAACTCTTGAGGCCACACTCTGTATGTATGTATGTATGGATGTACATATGTATGGGTGTATATACACTCTTTCTAGCTCCTGCTTCCCAAGCAGCTAGTTTCTATCGCAGGCAGTATAGGCACCCGTCTAAGAACAGGTAGTACCTGAATTTCACTTCAACCCATGCGACGATGTTCAGACCAACGACGGCTAAATATCGGCTACCACGTGCCGCCCAGTATCGCAGCTCACCTCCGCCTCACCTCCGCCGCTTGCGCCAAATCCAGCTCCGAGCCGTCATCGAGAAACCAAACACAACAACGAAATAAAGTAAAGCCCGTCCTATGTCGTCGTCCAATCATCAAATTCCAAACAACCGATTCTTCTCCCGAAATTATATCCCCCCTGTCTGCACGCTCATCGCCTGACCGTCGCGCCAAAGAGCTGCTGGAACGCAATCCTTGAAGCCGCCCGTCAAGTCCACTGGACTTCTTCTGCACAACCCATTATTTAGTTAGTCAGCGTCTCTGTGCCTCTGCCACTTTGAATTAAAGCTTGTGCCAGGGAGCATGGATCAGCGAGAGCTCGAGTTGCGCGTCAAGGCGCTGACGAAATCGGTCGCCGCGAACGAAGCGCCTGAGAATGCCATCAAGCTGTTGGAGCTATTGAAGAAGGATGCCAAGCCTACGGAGGAGATGCTGAGGGTAAAGTTCTTCTTTTTCTTGTTCTCTCGCGCTCTCCATCTCCCTCTTTCGGCGTCCGGTTCAAAGTTGATGCAGCAGAGACGAAATGCCAACATCCTACTAATGCATCCCCCGTCTAGGCCACCAAAGCAGGCGTTTTCGTCGGACGACTACGAGCTAACCCGAACAAGGATATTGCACGAGCGGCCTCCGATCTGGTCATAAAATGGAAGAAGCTTGTCGAAGCAGAGAAGAAGCAAAAGTCAAAATTGGGCTCTCCGTCATCTGCGCCGGCATCATCGCCCGGCCCGACGCCCGGTGGATCCAGCGCCGCCGGCGGCGGAGGAGGAGCAGCAGCTGCAGGAGGAGGAGGACTCAAGAAGGCCTTTACTGGCAACCCCGAGACCCGCAGACACGAAGTCGAAGGCGTCGACATTCAGCGCACGGAATCCAAGGTGCGCAACTCGTGTATAGGCCTCATCTATAACGGTATCGCATACCTCAGCAGCGAGTCCTCTGGCGACATCATTGGTCGGGCCGTGGCTGTGGAGCACGCCGTGTTTGCGCACTTCAACCACGAAGAGTCGGCAGAGTACAAGAAGAAGATCCGATCCCTGTTCGCCAACCTCAAGAACAAGTCCAACAACGAGCTCCGAAAGCGCGTCTTCTCCGGGGAGATTTCCGCGCAGAGGTTCGCTACCATGACTGATGATGAGCTCAAGAGCGAGGAGCAGCGCAAGATTGATGCCGAGCTGGAGAAGGAGAATATGAAGAAGGCACAGGTGCCGCAGGAGCAGAAGAGCATCAGTGACAGCTTGCAGTGTGGGCGGTGCAAGATGAAGAAGGTTAGCTATACGCAGGCGCAGACGAGGGCTGCGGATGAGCCCATGACGACGTTTTGCGAGTGTATGAACTGCGGACACAGATGGAAGGTAGGTCGTTTTTCTCTTTTTCTCTTCTGCCCGCCTCCCCTCCCATGTATTCCCCTTTTCCTTGTAGTTCATTGTTTTCTTCTGAACACAAGTGAGGGAAATAATGTGGACTTTCTTTTGGGGCGGGATGAAAGCACGCAGACTAACTCTTGTCCTCGCTCCAGTTCTCTTGAAAAGAAGTTTAAAAAAAAACTTTGAAAAAAATAAAGCTGGAACTTGCTTTTGATTATACAGTACGATACCATGAGGAGCGCATCGAAAGGAGAGTTACCTAAGACAGACAGAAATTCGAATTTCTGCGAGCGGTTTGAGAGGACGAATGATTGCTTTCAAGGCGGAGCCTGGGGTTGGGGCGGACGGTATGGGGCCAAGGAAGATTATAAAGAAGAGCAAGCTCAGCTACATGTGCTTCAATCCGCTATACAGGAACGGTGTTCCAATAGGGGATTTCGCTATATACATACATACATGCATGTTTTCGAAGAAATCCGGCTGCATTCTTCGTCTTATCGTTGCAGAGACGGGAACGTTGTTCAAGACTCGGATCAGATGGGGGGTGGAGAGGAGCGGAGGAGAGCAGGCTTAGCTGGAAATACTATGCAGACGCTTTGGCGTTGTAGATCTACATATATACTTTGAGCTGTTTTTGTGGGTGGGTGGGGGTCTTGATGTTGTGAAAGGGATGAGGATCGGACGACGAATGTGCGAATTATATAACATTAGGCAAATCGCATATCATATTTAGTCTTGATGTTGGATGTTCCTAGAGACTGCTCATATTGGTCATCGATAGATGATTGTCTACTCTCGTGCCCTGCGGCAGCTTGTCACGACATGAGCTTTGGTTCCCTGGAAATCCCCAACGCGTGAAACAAATCGGCCGCCTCGTCTTCGTCCTCCAGGCCCATCTCCTTGATCCTCTTCCAGAATTTACTCAAGTGCCTGGTCCCCGAGTCGCACAGGATCGTCACGACGCTGCTCCGCTCGGGCAAGCTCATGGCCGTCATGACGGCCGCGACACAGTTCACAGAGCTGCTGCTCCCGAC
The DNA here is from genome assembly GCA_018360255.1 of Claviceps maximensis. NCBI lineage: Eukaryota > Fungi > Ascomycota > Sordariomycetes > Hypocreales > Clavicipitaceae > Claviceps > Claviceps maximensis. Next base: position 125,502 of record SRPZ01000040.1, read on the forward strand.
AAAGATGCCGTCGTTTTCGACGAGCCATCGGGCCATGCGGCAGGCCTGCTCGTCGGTGACCTTGACAGCATCGTCAATGAGGTCCCGTCCGGCCTCAAGGTTCTGGGTGATGCGGTTGATGCCGATGCCCTCGACCATTGAATCCACCTGCTGTCTGCGGCGGGTGCCCTCCCTCTCCGTCGGGGAGTACATGACGCCGTGCTTGATCTTGTTGTAGAGACCACTGCCCTGGGGATCCGCCAGGACGATCTTGACCGAGTCGGTTTCGTCCGCCTTCTTCAGGTACCGAGCCACGCCGGATATGGTACCGCCCGTGCCGGCGCCCGCCACAAAGGCATCGAGATGTCCGCCCGTCTGCTTCCAGATCTCGGGCCCCGTCGCCGCGAGATGCGCATGCCAGTTGGCCTCGCTCTCGAACTGGTTGGCGAAGAAGCCCCGGCTCCCATCCGTGGCGTTCGTGGCGTGCTCATCGGCTCGTCGCCGGGCCAGGTTGACGAAATGGTCGGGGCTGGTGATGGGCGCGACGGCGACTCGCTCTACCGTCGCGCCGAGATGTAGCAGCAGGTCTGACTTCTCGAGCGCCTGGTCGTCGGGCATGCAGATGTGGGCTTTGTAGCCCTTTGCGCGGGCCAGCGTGGCCAGCGAGATGCCAGTGCTTCCTACGGTGCCCTCGTAGATGGTGTCGCCGCGGTGAGGAACGAGGAGACCGGTCCTCTCAGCCTCGCGGATCATGTTGAGAGCCACGCGGTCCTTGGGGCTGTTCCCGGCCCCGTTGAGGAACTCGGCTTTGGCGAGTATGACTCTCCCTGTTGCTTTCGAGAGGGATTGGATCTCGATGAGAGGCGTGTTGCCGATGCAGGATTCTATGCCTCTCCTGGAATCGGGGGCCGTTGAGATGCAGTCTCGTGGGGATGGACGCTGGGAATCATGGTCTTGCAGCTTCACTCTTCGGCCGTCGGCCGTCAGCGCCGGCCTCGCGCTGGTCAGGGACTGCCGCGCCTGCTGGTAGCGGTATTCCAGGTCGGGATAGAAGTCTTTGAAGCCGAGGGTGATGAGGATGCCGGCTGTGAAGGCCAAGGCCACGGCCGCGGAGCCGTATGCCTTGGGATGATCGCTCAGGGCCATGGCGGCATTGTCCGGTGCGGGACGGAACAAGGACGGATGGGCGGGAATCACGACACTGCGACGTCATGCATATCCTGTCCTTGTCGCGGGTCGGCAATAATTCGTACTTGGAACCCGTGTGTCATGTATGTAGGAAGGGAGGAATATGCTCATACAACAGACCGGACCTTGATTGTGTCGCAAAAGTCAACAAGTCTGCATATGGTCTTTGTGTGCCGCTGCCAACCAATCACAGCCATCGGGAAGAACCCAGCCTGCTCACCGCTCCACTTGCAGCCAGTTCGAATTCGAAAAGGTCGAAGCTCCGGCCATGACGAGAGCTTCATCGAGACAATCGAGTCTCCTTCCTTTTACTCTCCTTCCCCTCTTCCCTTTCTCTGGGCGCAGCACCATGGACTCTCCTATCGTCGCTCAGCTCTTCCGGCAGCTGTTCCGAACCCGTCCGGCTGGGTGTCACGCGCGGCTGCAGCAATTGCGCCCGGCCTTGACTGCTCACCAGTTGCATCAACGTGTCCGGCAGCAGGCATGCCCATACGCCACGAGGGCCTCGCGGGATCGCGGCATGAAGACGAACGAGAGTCGATGGCAGCAGCGGACAAATCTGCTCCCAGAAGATCGGAGAGAAGAGTTCGCGCAGTATCCGTATATCTCGATGCAGGAGCTGAAGAGGCGCAAGGAGCGGCCGCGCAAGGTCAAGATGCTGCTTCGTGATTTCATCGATGGTATGCATAGGCGCCTTTCTACTCCTCCCATTGACTTGACGGTGGAATTTGAAAGAGAAACATTTCTTAAGAGGCAAAAAAAAAAAAAAGCTAACAGCAAACACGGCATTAGATAGCTTGTATAATCCTCATTATGGCTACTTTTCCAAGCAGGCCGTCATCTTTAGTCCTGGCGAACCCTTTGACTTCAACTCCCTGCGAGACAATCTCTCATTCCAATCCGAGCTGGGAAAGCGGTACACGGAATTCGAAGACTTGCTCGACGACAAGGAAGGAGAAAACCCGACGCGCCAGCTATGGCACACCCCGACGGAGCTCTTCCGCCCCTTTTACGGCGAGGCCATCGCCCGCTATCTCGTCACCAACTACCGTCTGACGTTGTATCCCTACGACGACCTGCTCATCTACGAAATGGGCGCCGGCCGCGGCACCCTGATGCTCAACATCCTCGACTACATCCGCGAAGTCGACCCTCAGGTCTACGCCCGTACGCGCTACAACATTATTGAAATCTCCTCCAACCTCGCCGACCTGCAGAGCCGGCACCTCCTCTCCACGGCCGAGTCGCGCGGCCACAAGGACAAGGTCGATATTGTGAACCGCTCCATCTTCGAATGGGACCAGTACGTCCCGTCGCCGTGCTTCTTCCTCGCCATGGAAGTCTTTGACAACTTCTCCCACGACGGCATCCGCTACGACGTCGCCACCGAGGAGCCCCTCCAGGGACACGTACTCATTGATGGCGACGGCGACTTTTACGAGTTTTACGTGCGGGACCTGGATCCCGTAGCGGCGCGCTTCTTTCGCGTGCGCCATGCCGCCACGGGGGGGCGATATCCTCGTCCGTATCCCAAGAATGCTGCGCTGCGGTACCTGTCGACGAGAATGCCCTTTGCGGCGAACCTGTCCGACGCCGAGTACATCCCCACGCGGCTCATGCAGTTCTTCGACGTGCTGGAGAAGTACTTTCCCGGCCACCGGCTTGTGACGTCCGATTTTGACTGGCTCCCGGAGGCGGTCAAGGGGCTGAATGCGCCGGTCGTGCAAACCCGGTATCACAGGAGAATGGTGCCCGTGACGACTCCATTGGTATGCGCGCCTAGAACACGGATCCTCTTCCCTCGCCCCCTTCATACTCTCTCCGCTCCGTCTCGTCCCCTCGTCTTCCCGCCCGCACAATGCTGACACGGAAACATAGGTCCACCAGGGCTACTTCGACATCCTCTTCCCCACAGACTTCCGCATCACAGAAGCCATGTACCGCGCCATCACCGGCAAGCTCACCCGCGTCATGACCCACGGCGACTTCATGAGTCGCTGGGCCTACGTCGAGGACACGCAGACGCGCAGCGGCGAGAACCCCCTGCTGACGTATTACAAGAACGCGAGTGTCCTCGTGACGGTGTGAAGGACGTCGCTTCCGGCACGATCGGACACACTTGCCACGAGTACATAGTCCCCGTGCCCGCCCAAGACGAACTCACGTCTGTACGTATATAAGAAATAATGAGAAATAAAAGTGAACCCCGCATATATTCATAATAAAGCGAGCGCCTCCTCTAGCCTATTCTGCGGTCTTTTAGCCCGGATTTTTCCAACGAGGGACGTAGTATGTATTGTGAGCAGCGATAGGTGCATGGAGATGCGGATAAGGGTTTGCACGTATGACCGGCTGGGCATCTCGAATTCAGCCTTGATATAGCGACATGAATAGACGGAGAATAATGAAATGAATAAGCTCTAGCCCTATTAGCTTTTTTCTTTTTCTTTCTTCCTTTTTTCTATCTCTTTTTTTCTTTTTCTTTTTTTTCTTTTTTTTCCCCTTTTGTTTTCTCAGTAAGAATTACATTAACTACCTAGTTATTGGACATGATTTTTATACCCCCCGGATCCAATACGTATGGAGACTCACTGCACGCACAGATGGACAGGTACAGCAGATCAAGACATCATGGCATGACAAATATATCAATGGCCTCAACACGTCATCTAATCGCTTACGCCCCATATCAATTCCATCTATTCCGCTTCCCTTTAAAAAATCACACAACCACACAAGATGGGCCAAAAAAAAAACCAAAAAAAACCAATGCACCTGTATATTTGACCCTACCATTTCCACAAAGAACACGACTCAATCGTCTCATCAAAAAGCCCATCCAACTGTGACACTTCCTAAAGTTTCTCCTCGAGCCATTTCCTCGCCTGCTCCACCGCCTCGTCTATCTTGTCTGGATGTGTTCCCTGGCCCTGCCGCGTGGGCTCCTTGCCGCCCGACCGGCCACCTACGACGTTTGAAACCACCGCGGCCCATTGCTCGGCGGTGATACCCCTGGAGGAGAGTCCCTGGGATACATGGTTAGTTATGTATTTTTTTTTCATACGGCTTGTGTTTATAGAGCAGAATGGCGCGCGTCAAGTGTGTGGCGGAGCGACGAAAAGAGTTGGCGAGTGACGTGTGATATAGAGGAATGATGCACAGGATATAGCAGTGGCAATATAGAAAGGAGAGCAACTTACAGAACCAACATAAACACCATGCACTACAGCCCCCTCTTCCACACCGCCACCAAATAGATACACCGACTTGCTCTTATCCTTGGCCTGGAAATGCTTAAACACCTCGGTCAGAGCCTTGGCATTCGCACTAATGGGCAGCCGACCGACAAAGTACTCTGCGTCCTTTTTCTCCTCAAAGTGCTTGACGACGCAGCCGAGCGCGGCGCCGGCCTCGGCCTTTTGTCGCTTCTTCTGCTCGGCGACGACGGAGGCGGCAATCTTTTGGAAGCGCGCGTTGAGTTGGTCCTTTGTTAGGGTCGAGATGACGAGCTGGCTGAGCGACTGGGAGATGACCTTGACCTGCGCGTCTTTTTGGGGACCAAAGGGCATCACGTCGAGAGCGTCGAGCTTCTTGGAGAAATCAATCGCCTCGCGCTGTACTTGGTGTGCTGCTTCGCCCGTGTAGGCAATGATGCGACGGATGCCCTTGGCGATGCCGCTTTCCTCGACGAGGATCAGATCCTTGATGAGACCAGTGTGCTCGACGTGCGTGCCGCCGCAGAACTCGACGCTATACTGGCGCCATTCCTGCTTTTTGGGATCTTTGAGCATGGTGTCAATGTCCATGCCCACCGACACGACGCGCACGGGATTGGGGTACGTCTCGCCAAAGACGGCGCGCACTCCCTCGATCTGCCGCGCGAGGTCCAGATCCACGTCTTTGGAGTACACCTTGGCGTTGCGGCGAATGTACTCGTTGCTGAGGTCTTCAATCTTGCGTAGCTCTTCCACCTTGACCTGCGTCTTGTGGGAAAAGTCAAATCGCAGCTTCTCGCTGTCTACAAGCGAGCCTTTTTGGTTCACGTCGTCGCCAAGGACCTCGCGCAACGCGTGGTTCAGGACGTGTGTGCCAGAGTGGTTGTTGCGGATGGGAGAGCGGCGGAGCTCGTCGTACTCGCAGATGACTTGGTCGCCCGACGATAGCGTACCGTACTCGAGGTAGCCGCTGTGGAGAATGAAACCACCGTAGTTTTGGACATCAAGAACCTTGAACTCGGCGACGTCGTCGATGACGATACGTCCCGTGTCGGCGACTTGACCACCTGACTCGGCGTAGAAGTTGGTCTTGTCTAGCAGAATTCCCACAGCAGAGTTGTTGTTTGCAGGAAAGTCCTTTGTGGATTTATGAAACGTCTTCCCGTCAAAGATGAGCTGGATCTTGCTCTTGGTGTCGCCCTTGGCAAACTTGGCTTCGTCATCGGTCCGAGCAACGTTTTGCTGCTCGAGCTGGGCGATCTGATGCACGTCAAGCTTGGCAAAAGTGTCGACGGATGCCTTGACGGCCTTGCTCGCCTCGCGAGCCTGTTCCTTGGCGGCATTGACTTCGTTCTCGTCAATTTCCAGTCCGCGCTCCTCGGCCATGATCTGCGTCAGGTCGACGGGAAAGCCGAAGGTATCGTACAGACGCCAGACAACATCGCCATCGAGCTTCTTGACGCCATCCTTGGCTGCCTTGGCAGCGTACTTTTCAAACTGTGCCTCGCCGCGGTCCAGCGTGCGCGCGAAAGCCTCTTCCTCCTCGTCGAGAATTTCCTTGATATCTTGTTGCTTCTTGACCAGCTCAGGGAACTGCTCGCCCATGTGGTCGACGAGTGCGGGCAAAACCTTGGAGAAAAACGTGCCGATTTCAGCATTCAGGTATTTACGAGCATATCGCGCACCTCGTCGCAGAATTCGCCGGATCACGTAGCCGCGGCCATCATTGTTGGGTACGGCGCCGTCGGTAATGGCGAATGAGAGAGTCCGAATATGATCGGCAATGACTCGGTATGCGGTATCAATGCCATCCGTGTCGTCTTTGCCGTATTTGTCCGTGTACTCCCTGACACCGGTGACCTGTTGGATCTGCTGGAAGAGAGGAGTGAAGCAATCGGTTGAGTAGTTGGAGTTTGTTTCCTGTAGCGCCGACACCACTCGCTCAAAGCCCATGCCAGTGTCAACGTGCTTGGCGGGCAGCGGCTTCAGGCTTCTGTCCTTTTGGCGATCGAACTGTATGAAGACGAGATTCCAAATTTCCACCACCATAGGATCGTCCTTGTTCACCAGGTCAGCCGCGTTCCTGCCTCCGATTTTGTCGTAGTGGATTTCGCTTGAGGGGCCGCAAGGACCCTGGTCACCCATTTCCCAAAAGTTGTCCTTCATGTCTCCCGGCACAATCTGTTCCTCGGGCATACCAATGTTCAGCCACAGCTGCTTGGCTTCCTCGTCCGGCGGCAGGCCAAGCTCCTCGCTGCCCTCAAAGTACGTGGCGTACAGTCGCTTGGGATCGAGACCGTAGACTTTGGTGAGAATCTCCCAGGCCATTTCAATGGCCTCTTCCTTGAAGTAATCGCCAAAGGACCAGTTGCCCAGCATCTCGAAGAAGGTGTGATGGTAGCTGTCCTTGCCGACATCGTCGAGATCGTTGTGCTTGCCACCGGCGCGGATGACCTTTTGAGTATCGGCGGCACGCTTCAGATTGAACATGGGATCCGATTTGTTGATGGTGCCGAGGAAGATGGGCTTGAACTGGTTCATGCCGGCATTGGTGAAGAGCAGGGTCGGATCATCGTAGGGAACGACAGATCCGGAAGGCACTACATGGTGAGGCAAGTCAGCTAATCAGAAGAGAAAAAGTGGCACAGGCAATGCCGAGAGTGAAGAAGGGCATTTGATGGTAGCATCTGTCTGTTCCATGTCGGAGGCGGCGGCAGCCACCTCAATCCTCATGCGCATGGTGCATGTGCCGTGCTGTGCCAGGGCAAGAAGGGGGGGCAAATGAAGGTTCATACCGATTGTGTGACCCCGCTGCTCCATGTAGTCAAAAAAGACCTTGCGCACGCGCGCAGACGGCCATTTGAGCTCGCTCATGGTGGCAGTCGATGAGAGGCGGCGATGCTGTGAGCGATGCTGGGGACGACCGAGCACAAGGGACGGCGGAGGGGAAGAGCGAGCAGGTTGTGCAGATCGTGCAGGTTGGGGCCGGGAGGCGTGGTCGTGGTGGAGGCGGCAGAGCTGAAGGGTGGATTGCCGGGCAAATTGCTGGGCAGGAGGAGGTGGTGGTGGTGGTGCGCGATGCGGGAGCTGGACGTGGGTTTTGTAGAAGCTTCTACAAGAATGAGTCAAGCGAGGCGCGAGTACAAAGGGCCGCCCTCGCCCAGCTGCGGCGCCAACGACGACGGCACCTGCGACCGTGACTGCGACTGAGACTGCGACTGGCGCTGCGACTGGCACGGCGACCGCAGCTGCACCACCAACCAGGACGCCGAAACCGCTGCTGCTCCCACACACCCGCCGCATCGATCTGACGCCGGGCCCAAGCAAGACCTGGCCGATTCAAGCAATCTACCAACCGTCACTTCACTTCCGACATTGACATTCCCACGAACCAACACGACCGATAACCGGCGCCTGCCGTTCTGCCCCCTTTTTTTTGTCTCTTATCTTTTTTTTTTTTCTTTTTTTTTCCTCGATTCTCGTTTCGGTCGACCGTCCGAGCGTCGCAAGATCGGCCGCCCTGGTCTTGGTGTTGACGCAGAGCAGGATAGATGCGCAAGTAGGGGATCTGCCCCTTCTACTTTTCTCTTCTCCTTGTCGCGACGCGGTGCTGGCCGTCTCGGACTGTCCTCTTTTTCTCTTTTTTTCTTTTCCTGATTGGCGCTGGAGCGAAAAGAAGCAGCAGAAGACGGGGGATTTGAAGCTGAGTCGTCGTGGAAAAGGAAGAGAGGGAAGAAGAAGAAGAAGAAAAAAAAAAAAAAGAGTCGCGATTGCAGACGCAAGGATGATGGTTCCAGGAACGCAAGCTCCTCCATCCATGGCCCTCTCCATGGCTGGCTGTGCGGTCAGCATCGACGGCTCAGGCCACCTTCAACGGAGTCTAGGCCTGACCGGCGGCGGGGCATCGCTGCCTCAGGGTCCGCCTCAGGGTCCATCTCAGGGCCTCGGCGGCTCGCCCAGCAGTGACAGCACCACCACCAACACACCTCCGCGCATGCATGCACCCGCATGCCGCTCAAGTCCGTTGGGCAAGAGGAAGGCCGAGACGCAGGACAATGAACGGCTCTCGAAGCGCTTGAGTCTTCTCAACATAGGTACGCCTTCTTCTCGACCCGAGCCTCCCTTCATGGCAAAATCGACCATGCCTGCTAACCTACGTGCTACCTGCCAGAACGAAACGGCACCAAGCTCTACGTCCCCGTCGAGACACCATCATCTCCCGCCTCTGCACCTGCGCCCCCACTAGCACAGCACTCATCGCCAAACACACACGTACCACCACTCCCATCAGCGCCCGCATCGCCCTTCCCCCTCGACGACTCCATGCAACTCGACGACTCAAAACACAAAGTCTACATCTACAACCTCGACGACGAACTCACTCCCGACAACAGCGAAGACGAGGACGCGAACGGGAAGCTCGTCTTCCTCCCCGACGTCGAGAAGCACCTCCGCGAGAACCGCATCCCGCCGCACGTCCTCGCCAACGGCGACGGCCAACTCGCGGGCATGCAGCTCGTGCTGTACAGCGACCCCAAGTCGTTGTCCGTGCCGGAGGAAAAGGACGGCGTGAGAAGGGCTATTCTCGAGGCGAGGCAGCGCACACGAGAGAAGCAGAGACTCGAGCGGGAGAATAGACCCGTCATGTCCTTTGGCGCTCCGCCGAGCCAAGTCAATCATGATGACGACGACGATGATGATGATGATAAAATGGATCTGGACTGATGTGTCCGAATAGAGATGGATCCCAGCCCATTGTTCCCGCGTGCCACGGCTGAGCTCACAGCCAGCAGCAATGTCACGGTGTCCAGGAACGGACGACGGCGTTGATTTTGGTGTCATTTTCGACGATGTTTTTCTTTTTTTTTCTTCATTTTTTTTTCATAGCCCGTTTCATTGATTTCATGGGGAAACTGTCCCCTTTCTTCTTTTCGTCTGTCACAAACTGTTGTTCCCGGACGAGCAACATTTTAGAAAATGTGATAAATAGGCACTGCATCGTATTGTATTGTATTGTATCGGTTTATTCCTATTTCCTATTTTCATTCTTTCTGTTATAGAAAAAAAAAATCAGGCTCTACTATAATCATAGACACGATTACGCTTGAACCGCCTTCTCATGTTCCTCATGTATCCCAGTCGTACCGCGTTTCTCCAAAAAGTGCTCTCCTTGCTCGTTTCTTGCTCGCTTAAGAAAACCATGTCTATCAATCTAATATTGTGTCTCAAACGGCTCAAATCCAAATCTGTCGTAGCCTAGTTCCCCCCCTCTCCCCCTTTGTTTTCCCGCTTCTTATCCCATGATTCATCGGTTCGAGGGTGGCGGGCCTTGCGGAGGCGGCGGACCCTCTGGGGGAGCATAATCTGGCGCGCTGTTGCTCTCGGCCGGCCGCTGCGTGGGCTCTCTGTTCTGCGACGGGTCGACCTTGGAGCCTCCCTCTGGAGGACCAGAGTACACGGGCGGCCTGTTGGGATCATACGCCGGGAGGGGCATGTCGTTCATCGGATAGGCGGGCTGATATCCGCTCTGCTGCTGCGGCTGGTAGTAGTAATAGCCTCCTTGCTGCTGATTGTTGGGCCACTGCTGGTTCTGGTTGCCAGGAGGGGCGCGGAAGTGACGTCGAACGAGGCACTATTTGTCATTGTGTACGCGTGAGGTTAGCAGTGCAGACAGAGTTGAAAAAGCGTGAACGAGAGGGCGCCAGCCCGGGATGCTTTGTTTTACTTCTTGTTGGTATTGCTGTCGTCTTCGTTTGGAATCCAAGACCATCATACAATGAGAAGAACAACAGCAAAAAAAAAAGAAGAAGAAGAAACGTACCCTGTGATACGCAAGCGGTTCCAGACCCTTCTTCATCCGGCTCCGAGCATGAAGAGTGCCTCCCAGAATGTATAGCAGGACAAGGGCGAGTATGGAGAAGAAAATGACCCAGCGCACAATGGTGCCCGTCTATCGCGTGCATTAGAACGTGAAGTAAAGCAGCACACACACAGTGCTCTTGCGACCAAATGGCAGACAAATAAGGAAACGTGGCCCTTTCTAAGGAATGCGCTGGGCAGAAGAACATACCTGTGAGTGCCACCATGAGTAATAACACTCCCCGTCAATGCAGTATATATCTCTCTTGCTGATCGCCATCATCGCGTTTGTCCTTCGATCCATCACGTCACTCGTCGGTCGTCGTGAGGTTGTTCTTTGAGGGAAATATGTGACGGAGAAAAATCGCGCTTCGGTCGTCTGTTGTGGGCGTCTGCTTAAGAGCAAAGTAGAGTAATGTAGAGTAGAGTGTATTTGTGCTATTTTTGTGCTTTTTTTTTGGTGACTATCGTTTTTGTCTGAGGTATTTTTTTTTAAAGAGAGAGTAATTGGATAGGTAATCCCGCCAAGGAAGTATGAAATAGATGTTGCCGCCTCGTCCGCGACTGTGACTTGAGGCCTCGTCCGCACAGGTGGATAGATCGGACGAACGCTTGCCGTGCTGGATCACACAGTGTGGTTTCGATGTTGATGGCTCAAACTCGGCTTTCTCGTCGCAAAGTCGGTAATGTAATGGTTACGCTTGCCCCCCGCCGCCGCTCTATGACAAAAACAAGTTGCAATCGATTGTGGCCCGCGGCCGGTCGATTCGATAAGGGAAAGTGTGTGGTGAGAGGACAGCAGAAGTTGTGAAAAACAAAATGTTAGATGAAAGATGAAAAAAGGGAGAACAGACCAGGCAGGGCGATGCGCAACTGGGAGTTTAGAGTTTGCCCTTCCCGCTGCAGCAGGTCAGGGCAGAGCGGCGGTGACGGTGACGGCTGACGGCAACGGCAAAACAAAACCGTTGGCCTACCTACCGGCTTCTCAAGCGTCAAGCCGCCGGACTAAACCAGAGTCGACTTGACCTTGATACCAATAATCACAGGGTGGCTGTGCTTGGAGCCAGGATGGAGCAATCACCAGCAGACGCTAACATGACGCATTCGCAGGGTATCTTCTCCGCCTCGGCTTCCCACGCCCGACGTTTCACCACGGACACGGCGGCTCGCTCCCGTTCCATCTTCCTTCCTCTGCCTTCTGCTGCGTCAGAGCTGCTGCTCCGTCTACTACTCTTGTCGCGCGCAAATCCCCTCGCAGACCTCGACGGCATCTCGACTTCTTCACCTACCCAGGCAAGCAGGCACTCACTTCCACACAGGATTCGATGCGCACCAGACGAGTCCGGCGTGTCTGTCCAGTCTGGACCTGCATGGCAGGCGCGGCAAGCCAGCACACTGGCATACGGGGACGCAGGCACACACGACACAAGGCAAAACACGGGTTGGATCACGGGCTGGAATGACACGACGACACATTGGAAATGTTTCATCATGGATTCACACGTCCCCATCAACCAGGCGCCCCAGCCACGTTTCCCGTCTGGCATTCAGTCAGTCAGTCTGGTCGTCGTCCCCAGCCGGGCTTGATGTTTGGCATTGATCATTTATCAAAAGAGGGGTGCCATATAAAAGTTCCCTTTATCATTTATCCTCACCCCACATGCACCCAGCCCAGAGCTCGGCAACGGCGGCATACGCGCCCACCCATGCATCCACCAGTGGCGCTTGATTGGGGAAGGGGGGGGGCGTGGGGCTGGACTAGCCTCCACGTTCTCCACCTTCAGTCCACTCCTCGCTTGTCCTCCTTATTCTCTTGAAACCGAGACGGAGCCAAAACACTCGAGGGGAAACGGAAAAGAAAGGAAGGGGCGAAAAGAGAGACATAATAGAGCAAATAAATAAAAAAATAATAAATTAAGAAAGAAAGAAAGAAAGAAAGAAAGAAAGAAAGAAAGAAAGAAAGAAAGAAAGAAAGAAAGAAAGAAAGAAAGAAAGAAAGAAAGAAAGAAAGAAAGAAAGAAGAAGGAAAAAGAAATATAGAAGATAAAAGAGGTCAAAAAGTAAAGACAAGGTTTACAAAAAACGTCTACAACTAAATCATACAATGGATCAATCACGTCTTCTCACCATTCATTTACTTTACTTCCTTTTCTTTCCATCACTCCCTTTTTTGTCCTTGCACGCTATGAATGGAACACCAGACATCATCAATGATCGCTCGTAGAAAAAATGCTACTGCCCAGGAAAAAAAAAAGCCCACTTCGCCACCCCGCTCACTTCACTCGCACTCGTACGGTAAGTACCAGGCTCTTGATCAGCTCGTGCTGTCATTGTTGTGAGTGAAGAAAAAAGTATTTAAAGCTATATACAACCCCCAAAGGACCCGATGGGCCCTTATCGCAAAAACACGGATACTATAATGCCATCCCGCCACCGGCCCATCCTGCAAGTCCACCAAAGGGATTCGCTAGATTGCCGCCTCCCGCGGCTGGCGGTTGCACATCAGGCTGCTGCTGCTGCTGCTGCTCCTGTGCTGCTGGATCTGGTTGCTCGTGCCGGACGTTGTTATTGTCGGTCTGTGCTTGCACATGCGCTTGCTGCATTCGTTGTCGATACCAGAGCAGCAGGACCAGGCTCATGGTCACGCCAATGATGAGAATGCTCTCCACCACGCCGCCTGCGTCTAGATAGTCTTCTTCTCCTACATTCATTGTGTCGCCCATGTAGTCTGAGTAGAGGTCCTCATCATCATAGTATGGGTCATCGTCTTTGAGAAAGTTGGCGATCCATTCCGAAAAAGACCAGTCCTGGATTTTGCCTGGGAGCTCGCGTGTCAATAATACATGGTAATGAAGACGAGTTGCAATGACGGAATGAGAACCGTCCAGAAAAGATAGATCAAGGGGGAGGAAGGGGGTTGTCACTAACTCGGCTCCTCTTGGATCGAATGAATTTCACCGTGTGTGATTGTATTCCAAGCGCTGCGAATCCGAAGCTTCAAAAGACTTAGCGTCACGGGTAGATATGCCTCCTCATTGACCTCAAGAGCTTGGTCGTAGTATCTTTTGGCCATATGGAAATCCTGCTCGAGGCCGATGCCGTTCTCGTGCATCCAGCCGAGGTTGAAAAGAGCTTGTGCGCTTTGCGAATACTCCGAGGCGCCAGTATAACACTGCACCGCCTTACCCACATCCACTTCCGTGCCGATGCCATAATAGTAATAGTCTCCCATCTTGACCAGAGAGTCAATATTGGTCTGCCGCGAGGACCTGGTCCAATGGATGAGAGCAAGGCTCGGGTTATCCAGTAATATGCTTTCCGAGCCGGACAGACCGCCTCCTAGCCAACGTGAAGAAGACCTCTTTCTTGAGTGCACGATATCCAACATGTAGGCGACATTGTTCTGCGCTCGCTCGTAGCCCTGTTCAGCAGCCATCAAATACTCCAAAAAGGCCACGTCATAGTCACCAGACTCGTAGGCTTCATTGGCATCGGCCCAGGATGACACCAGAGGCTCTGCCTTCTCAGCAACATTTTTGTAATAACTCAAGGCTAGTCCACAAGTCTTCTCCCGCCCTACCCCATGGTAAGTCATCTCAGCCAGGTAGTAGTATGCCTCCATGTTGCCATATCGAGCTGCGAGCTCAAAGTAGTCATTGGCCACTCTAAGGTCTTCGGGCTCGCCCTGGTCAAGATACAACCGTCCGATTTCGACTTGAGCCGGGGCGTAGTCGGCCGCCGCCGCCGTTTGGAAGAGTTCCGAGGCTCGTTTAATGTTTTCCTTGCCACCGAGACCATTCAGCAGCATCAAGCCCATGCCGTAGTGGGACTGGGCATCGCGGAGTTTGATACCACGCTCGAACCAAGCCCTGGCCTGCTTGAAGTTCTGTGGGAGGCCGTCTCCTCTCAGATACATGCGGCCAATGAATCCGGCGGCCTTGGCAGCGCTCTTATCAGTGCCAGGCTTCACGTTATCCACAAGCCGGCCGTCCTTCTTCCAGTATCGGGACGTCACCTGAAGAAAGTACTTTTTGGCAAGATTGAAGTCGTAGTCGAGGCCACGCTGACCATCGTAGAATATCCTCCCGAGGTTCAAGGAGGCTTTAATGTCACCTTTCTGCGACATGAGGTCCAAATACTCGATGACATCGCTTATGGCCGCATTGGCATCCGAATGCACGTTGACTTTTCGTGCATTCATTCCAGAGCTAGATGCACTGGCACCTTCTCCGTAAACGCCGCCATCCTCGTCGGCGATTCTATATCCTTGGTATATCCACTGGACGCCGCCGGGAGGGCCAGAGCGATGCCATTGTATAGCCTTGTCGGCCACGCGTTTGTAGTACTTGATCGCCGCATCACAGCTCTTGGAGGCCCCGATGCCAATGTGATGCCGGAAGGCCGTGGCCATTTCGGCACGGGTGTCGCCTCGTATTGCTGCGAATGTGTAATAGAGAAGTGCCTTGGCCTGATCCCGCGGAACAACGTTACCGAGACCAGTCGCGTGGAAAAGCCCCAGCATATACTGCGCCGTCGTGTTGCTATGTGAGCTGGATAGCTGATCGTAGTATCGGTAGGCGGTATGGAGGTCCCGAGGGTGGCTATGATTGCCGAAGAAATGAAGCTCTGCCAGCAAATACAGCGCATCGGAATTATTCTGGTGCGCAGCTTTCTCCAACAGGTCGACGGCTTTGGCTAGGGGTGCTGATATCGGTGCATTTGTGGTCGACTTTGACTGCCCCTGTGATGGAGCTGTTGCCGGTCCTGTTGGTATGGTGTCGAGGATGTATCGGAACACGGTGCCCAAGACTCCAGACGAATGTTTCCTTCTATGTCGTGATAATCGTGATGCTTGTTTCAGCTGAGAAATCGCGGCGTCGACATACTCGGCTCCTGTATGAAGGAATCGTTAGCCCACTCTCATTCCTCGCCGGCGTCAGCTGCGCAGTAATCGCCTCAGCTTTGCTGTTCTTAACTCACCGGCTTGTCGAGCAAGTGGCTTTTGGCCAAGATCCGATGCGACATCTTTGGGTCCGAGACCATGATCTACAGGCTCACGCCGGGCGGTACCGTCTCCGTGCGTGGTTTCGTAGTATTGCGCATTGGTGCCCAGGACAGAGGCAACCTGCGACAGCACTGCGTTTGAAATACATGTGAGCGGATGCCAAGTAGCCACAGAGTGCCGTGCTGCCGCGGAACAAAGGTTACTTACGTAGAATCGAGACGGCTGAGATCCTCATGTTGGGCAAAAGCTACGTGCCGAAGAGAGCGTATCGGGCGAAAAGCATGGCGAGTCCAACACGAAATACAAAAGTACTTTGCGGGTGCTGACAGGTACGGAGTTGGTGGATTGATGTGGATGTGGACGTCAGACAATGAAGATATAAGACGTTCACAAACAGGCTTGGTGGCCTCGGAGCTTCGTTGACTCGGAGCTTCAACAAACAAGCTGGCCACTGTGTCTTTACACCTATCGATCGACTGGATGGGCAAGTGCGTGGTGGTACGTCGGCGGGCCACTCCTTCCTACCCCCACCAGACGACCTCACATTGAGTAGCTCCACTCCGCTGCCCACACCAACTGGACTGCCGCCCTATTTCCACAGACTTCCGCCAGGTTGGACGGAATACCATAAATACATGTAGACCAATCCAGCAGATCAGACCAGAGACACTACATCATGGCATCAAGACGACTTTAATGCGCAGGAAGCGACTATATACTTCAAAATCTCGTGAATCAAATTGGTATCGACACCAATTTTGTTCTGCTCAAGTCTAAACGACATACATGAGTTGCACACCTGCACGATGCTCGACTGCGGACCGCAGCCTGCCCAGGTACCAAGATAGTCCTGCATCATCAAAATAGTATGTGATGCCACCAAAGTTGACAGCAAAGCATCATTTATGTCCAAACAATTTTTTTACATGTACACGACACTTCTGAGATCCTAAGTGGCTCTAATTCAACTCATGATTCAGTTTAATGGCTTTGGACTTTCCCGTGTCGAGAACCACAGCAGGGTCCTTGTCTGTTCCTTTACGCGACACCTCGTTTCCTCCCTTGGTCGTCACAGATGCCCTTTGGCCGCGTTAGTTTCGTTGTCTCATCGTCCTTCCACGAGACGGGGTGAGATGGATAAATTCAATGTGCTTACTTTTCGTGCTTTACATCCAATACTTTGCCTTTTGGTTGACCTTGACCCCAATTCCAGCTGACCGTGTCGCCGGCGTCGGGCTCGCCATTCTTGGACTTGCTTGAGGATTTGTTCTTTTGATCGCCGTTTTTGTCATTGTCGGCATCCTCGCTCTCATCCGCTTCTTCATCTTCATTTTCATCGTGATCATCGTCATCGTGATCACCACCACCTTCTTCTTCTTCTTCTTCTTCGTCTTCGTCTTCGTCTTCGTCTTCATTATCATTTTCTTCATTGTTGTTGGTCTTCTGATTTTTACCGTTTTTCTGGCTCTTTTTAGCGTTGGTCTTGGATCGCGTCTGTCGCTCTTCGCCGCCCTCTTCTTCCTCTTCATCATCGTCCTCGTCCTCCTCTTCCTCGTCGTGCTCCTCTCCGTCGTCTTCATCGTCATCGTTGGCATCATCACCGTCGTCATCGCCATCAGCATCCTCTTCATCATCATCTTCTTCCTCCTCCTCCTCTTCTTCTTTTTCACCATTCTTCTCATCCTTGGCGTTAGACGACTTTGTCGTCTTTCTCACCTTGTTACCACCCGTAGGGCCATCCTGCCGAGTTCGTTTGTCACCAGCTTCAGCCTCCTCGGATTCATCGTCCTCTTTCGAGTCGTCGGCCTCCCCATTCTGCTTCTTCAAAATATCATGGCCCCAGTTCTTCAGTGAGGCGTATGATTTTGTCTTCTTTAGTTCTTCTGTAGACTTTTTCTCATTGGCTTCGCTTTCCTGTGCCAGATGCCGCTTGCTGCATTCCCATATTGTTAGCGCTTTTGATTTCTGAAAACAAACCTTCTTTCACAATCCTGAATTGAAGAATAGAAGGAGAGGGAGAAAATAACATACCAGTAGGCGACAACTTTTCGCATATGCTCGATTTGATCATCGTTGTACTTGTCGGACTTTTTCTGCGGATTTCCTTTGAGGATTTCTACAATCTTGCGGCCGCTGTCATGGCCGACCGACTCGCCATCTTCAGAGCCCTTGGACGCGCCCGCGCTGTTGGAGTCGGACGACTTGAGCCATTTTTCGAGCTCAGAGGCCGTCATGTTGACCAAATCGTTAAACTCATTGATGACTTCATCATTGCTTTTCATTGTGATTATGTTTCTTTGTCCGTGTTTCTTCGTCTTGCTGGAATGTGAAATCGCGATTCTGGGATATTTTGCCAATCTAGTAGTATCCGTGCGACAAATGAACCAAGGTCAAGAGTCATAGAATGGGAAGTTTTTGACTGTATGGAGTGGTCGGGTGCTCGAATCCCCACGAGTTATTTTTGTTCTTTCTTTCCTTTTTCCAACACCCCTTTCCATTGAAATAACAAAGCAAAAAGCACAGTCATCGCGTCATAGAGACTACAGACACACGTTATTTCTGTCTAGTCACTGCAGAAACGATACTCGGCTGAGTCGCCTGGACTCGACACAAGCACCGCCGGATCCACCTTCATATAGAAACGACCGTTCGCATTCACCACCACCTCGTCTAGTTGTGTGTCATCGAGTCTAAGGCAGTCGTATCGTGGAAGGGCAACTAAGCCCAACTTTTTTCAGACGCAAGCGTCCATTTCCGCCAACTCTTGCTCTGCTCATGTATTTTGTCCATACGGAGAGCGCACGCCATGGCCATGAAGCGGGGCAGAAAGTATCGAGAATTCCACGTAAAAGTCGACAGAGGGGGGGGGGGGGGGGGGGGGGGGGCGAACAGAGCCCGTTATGCTCTCCATCAACCCCGAGAGACATAA
Organism: Claviceps maximensis; assembly: GCA_018360255.1. NCBI lineage: Eukaryota > Fungi > Ascomycota > Sordariomycetes > Hypocreales > Clavicipitaceae > Claviceps > Claviceps maximensis. The sequence goes on from SRPZ01000040.1 coordinate 143,677, forward strand.
TGACATGCTGTGGATGGAGAATCCTTTCCCTTGCCCTCCTTTCTGGTAGAGGTGGAAAAGTCTTGGACGTCAGTCGAGCCTCAACGGCGCCGGAGTGGAGATTTGCCGACCGATCAACCTGATGCGTTATGCCCCATGCAGCCACTCGGTTCGATTAGCGCCAGAAAACAGCCCTGTCACTAACTATCGAGTCGCGAGGGGCGCGGGGGTCAAGTAATTGTGAAGAAGAAGGTGGAGTTGAGGGAGACAGAGGCGGCCGCCAAAAAAAAAAAAAGAAAAAAAAAGCCACGCGACCATCGTGCTTTTGGGTATACGGACGTGAATGATTTGGTCTGGTCAAAAGATCGAGGATAAGATCGGGGAACCATTATGCTCGGTCACCATGTCGTAATGGACTCTGTTCCATACGACGAAACATGACGGCATCATTCAAATCAAGGGAGCCGGCCGGACCACGAAAACGTCGACAAATGGTATAAAACCGAAGACCTACAAGTTACGCAACATTTCGGCTACCCATGTAGTGCAAAAGCATCAATAACGCCCTATTGTCACCTCATAAAATAATAAGCCAAAACAAAATACCATTTTCCATTTCATTCCCACGGTCTTCAATACCGCCCCATTTCCTTTGCATACACCCCATACACCAACAATAAACCCTCTTAACCTCATACAATGGCCCGCGCCGATGACAACTTTGTCGCGCAAGACAAGCCCCTGGAACCGCAAGACCAGGAAAACGTCAAGTCCCTCCCCGAGGATGCCGACGAGACGAACTTTGATGAGGTTGTTGCCAAAGACCCTGAGCTGAGTGAGTATCTACGCCAAACCAATGATGCACATCAACGTCTTTCACTGTCACTACAAATGGCTGACTGTTTTTTTTTTTTCTCGTTACAGAAAAAGACATGTCGGAGGGGATTGACAAATCCAACATTATAGACGAGACAACTCGTGGTGCACAGCCTGAAAAGGGTGCATACAAGGAGCCGAGTGATGATATCTCAGACCTAGTGGATGAGTAATTCACGGAATCATGTTTTTTTAACGTTGTCATGAATAGTGTCGGCTGCATTGTTTGGTTTTGTGCGATGGTGTTATGTGGAATGTATGGTCGAGTGGAGGTTTTCTTTTTTTTTTTTTTTTTTTTTTTTTTTTTTTGTTGCGGAATCCGTCATGAATACTAGTAATTTTCTGTATCGTCTACATTACTTACATGTCTGCGTGTGAATTATCATCCTGGCTGAACGTCATGAGATGTTGCGCCTAGTGGTCGAATATGCACAGTGCCAAGTTCTCACTAATGAAGCCGCACATGGCTGGCCTGTCTTCTGGCAGTGCCGGAGCCATTTAACGGCCCCGCGTCCTCCCCCGGTCCAGTGCATGGGCCGCCTTCAACCCCCGTTAGCTGCACAGGCGCCTGGTGTGGCCAGGCCTGGTAGAATTGATCAATAGCATGTGACTATATGTTCCGCCCTAGCACCCACTGCTCACTGCCCACTGCCCACTGCCCACGGCCAGCACACATGCAAGGATCTTCGTCCCGCTACCGCGATTTCGCGTCTCCCACGCGCCAGGCGAGGTCCGACCCGCCTTCGCCTGGATCAATTCGCCCAGTACGAAAATCTTACCAGACCAGACCAGACCAGAACCTGTGCAGGGCAACGGACCAGACATTCATTTAGCATTTAGCATAATCGCTCTTGCATCCCATTGCAACCAATTGACCGAAATCGTCGCAACCTCAGCATCCCAGTCGAGCCTGTAATCGAGCCTTCTACCCCCCCCCCCCCTGGTTACTTCAGAAAATAACGTCGAAAAGAAGCAACGACAAAAAAACGAGAAACAAAAGAAGAAGAAGAAGAAGAAGAAGAAGAAACAGAAGATTGTAGTGGAACAGGAGGACGAAGAAGAAATATCCCTGAATACGAAATCCGAATTTAGACGACCAAGACGACTATACTAAAAAAAAGAAAAAAAAAGGAAGAAAGAAGAAAAAGAAAGACCGTCAAAATTTCCGCTCTTCGCTTCTCGAGAGCTCTTTCAGCTCCGTTGCACAACCTTTTCACCCGCAGCTTTTGCGCAATGTCAACCCCCAAGCGCAAGGCGGACGAGTCGCTGTCCAACGGGGCTGAGACGAAGAAACCAAGAGCCAACGGATCCATCGCCTCTTTTTTCACTGCAGTCCCGCCGAAGCCTGCTCCCACGGGAGACGCCGCGTCGAGTACGCCGCTGCCGGCGGCGGTCAAGTTCGACAAGAGCAAGTGGGTGGGTGGGTTGACGGCGGAGCAGAAGAAGCTTTTGCAACTGGAGATTGAGACTCTGGATGAGAGCTGGCTGGCTCACTTGAAGGACGATATCACGTCCAAGGAATTCCTGGACCTCAAGAAGTTTCTAGAAAAGGAGACGAATGCAGGGAAGAAGTGGTTCCCGCCCAAGGACGACGTTTACTCCTGGTATGTGCCTGCCGAAGATCCCTTCCAGGATGAATGAACACGGTACACAGAGAAATGGGGGTCTTTTTTTTTGTTTTGTTTCATCAGAAATTGCTTACATGTGATTCGCTCGCCCTCTCTTCTACATACGTACACAGGTCTCGCCATACTCCCTTTCACAACGTCAAGGTCGTCATTGTCGGTCAAGATCCTTACCACAACGTTGATCAAGCTCACGGCCTCGCATTTTCCGTTCGACCTCCCACACCGGCGCCGCCTTCCCTGAAGAACGTGTATATTGCTTTGAAAAAGGACTATCCCGCATTCGTACCACCGCCCAATCGAGGCGGTCTTTTGACCCCGTGGGCTGATCGAGGTGTTCTCCTGCTGAATACGTGCCTCACAGTCCGAGCACATGAGGCCAACTCGCATTCGAATCGGGGCTGGGAGCGCTTCACTCAGAAGGTGATTGATCTCGTGGCTCAGAAGCGCGCCCGCGGCGTCGTCTTTATAGCATGGGGAACGCCGGCCGGCAAGCGTGTGCAAAAGATTGACAAGAAAAAACACTTGATCTTGCAGAGCGTGCATCCCAGCCCGTTGAGTGCATCCAGGGGATTTTTTGATTGCGGTCACTTCAAAACAGCCAACGCGTGGCTGATCAAGAGATATGGCGAGGATGGAGAGATTGATTGGGCTTTGACTCCGGCTACCTCGACGAAAGTCACGCCATCTCCTCCTGCTGCTGCTGTGGGCGCAGTCGGCGCAGAGAAAGCTGCCCAAATTGCATCGAAATCAGCCGTCCAAACGAAGGCATCGACGCCGGACACGTCTGCAGAAGGGGATGGGAAGGGGGAGGGGGAGGGGGAGAAGAAAAGCCAGCCTCTAGAGCTTGCAGAGGATGTAGATTCCGAGGACGAGGCTGCGTTGGAGGAAGCTCTCCGACTAGCTGAAGAGAAGGTCAAAGAAGAGTAGGGAATTCTGCATGCATGGCCAAGATTTGTGAACTTTCAGCGTTTGGTATCTTGTAGAACACCGAGGTCAGCTGTCTGCTCGAGCGTCAAATACAAGAGAAGGTTTGACAAGCCCCGGCGGGCATCAATACTTATACTTGTATATGTATGTACATATCAACATACAGTACAGTTGTATGGCTTGTATGGCGTGTGTACGTAGATGTATTTGTTCATGGTATGCCGAGGCCAGTCATGGTTTTGTATTCACGATATTCTACAGTCAGACTGCGAGCATTTTTCCACAGAAAGTCGCGACGGGAGCAGCTCTGGTGTTTTTATTTTTTATTTTTCCCGCGCAGACTTCCATGGTAGCCAAAAAAAAAAAAAGTCGTCGCAGGAAAAGTATACGCTTCTTGATGCGCGGCCGCGCAATCACCAATTAAAAGCACAGTCGACCACACAGTGCATGGATCCCCTGCTGATGCATGCTTTGTCTCCAACATTGAGGCGTTCATGCCCAATCGGCCGCCGGCTGCTGCGCCGACCTGGCAGTGCTTCCGGCGAATGCAGATGAAGCAAAATTTTATGCGCGTGTTGCGACACTCTTTTGTCTTTCGTGGGTCGTGAACAAATCAACAAGACGCACTCAGGCGCCACGAGCCGCCAGAGATGTGTCCCGCGATGATGGCGTCGTCTTTCTCCATACTCGCCTACCTACCCACCTACACACTCATACAGTGCGTCTCGAATGTAGCCATCATGACTCGAAAAAAAGCCCCCCTAGGTTGCCCGGGATGGTGGCGGTACCGGTGGCGGTGGCGACAGGAGGCATTGATGGCGCGTGGTAAATTAGGCAGGCCGTCCACTCACGTTTGGTGTGGTGATACTGTCTGTGTGCGTCTTAGTATCAATCGTGCGTATCGCACACGTATCGCACGCATCGCACATACATGTATACAACGAAACGGCCGTATTAGGCTTGGAGCTACAACAGACCACGACGCATCCGAGTCGTGCCGGTGGAACGGGGAAAGGTAAACATGAGTGGCGGCTGTATGTATGAACAAACGAGTGGCATTGTGCATCATCCTCACTCGATGAGGTTTTCTGCATCCATCCAAGACAGACCAGAACGACTGATTCGGGAGAGGTGAACAAAGATACACGGACAGAACAAGACTGAAAGGAAGCAGTCGTGCGCACGTCGTTGGGGCCACATGCAGTAACATCGAATAGTGTGCCAGCCGGAGAGGTCAAGTCAAGGCAATAAAGACAAATCAGCTTGGGGTGTCGGCTGGGAAAGGGGCTGGGCGGTCGGGGCGGTATCATCCACCCCCTCGGACGGTATAGATACATGATATACTATCTCCACCAGTGCCAGCAGGTTGGAGCGCCACGAGTTCAATTGCGAGACGTGCGGCACAAAGGCCCCGTGAGACATTGACATTGGCATCGGCCCAGCCAAGCCAAGCCAAGCCAAGCCCTTTCACCAATCCGCATTGTTGCCCCCTGAGCCAATCACATTAATATCTCTTTTGCGAAGGCTATCAACATCATCCATGACTGAGAGCATTCCCAACTTTTCACACAATCCGTGCGGCAAACGGCAGGTATCGCCAAGCCAGCGTCATTGCCTCCGAATCCGCTGCAACCACATTGCTCCGGTATGCCTTCAATCCATTGAGCTCTTTCTGAATCGTCTGTCGTCTGTGCCGCCACGCGGACCAAGATTTACTCCTGTCTCGGACGACACGTGAGGGAGTTGGTTGTGCATCCAGTTGGATGTCGACCCGTCTCAAAGCGATACCCTTGTAGTTTTTTTTAGTTTTTTTTTTTCTTTTTTTTTTTTTTTTTTTTTTTTTTTTTTTTTTTTTTTTTTTTTTTTTTTTTTTTTTTTTTTTTTTTTTTTTTTTTTTTTTTTTTTTTTTTT
>SRPZ01000400.1:0-23935 GCA_018360255.1 Claviceps maximensis
GGAAGTTTTCTCCGCGGACGGATCCGTTTTGTAGGAGATGTTTTTTTCTTTTAGAGGATATATATAGAAGAAAGAAGAAGAAGAAGAAGAAAGAAAGAAAAAAAAAAAAAAAAAAAAAAAAAAAAAAAAAAAAAAAAAAAAAAAAAAAAAAAAAAAAAAAAAAAAAAAAAAAAAAAAAAAAAAAGAAAAAAAAAAAAAGAAAGAAAAAAAAGAAAAAAAAAAAAAAAACGTACAGTCCGGTCGGTAAAACGTCCCCGTCGTCGATTCATTCTCATCCGAGCACCCATTCGATATCTTGGAATAGCTGGGCGTCCCCGTCGCGCCCGCACCACCCGCGCCTGCCGTCCTGCTCGCCGACGCCAAGGCCGAGTACGACGCCTGCAAGTCCCGGAACCGGCTCTGCTCGGCGCGGTAGTTACTCGCAGCGATTCCCGTCCCCGCCGCGAGGCTAATCACCAGCGCCCCCATGACCGCCACCGTCACCGACAGGAAAAACACAACCGGCGCGCAGCCCAGCATCGTCCGCCCGCCGCCCCGCCCGTCCGCCCGCCCGTAGTAGTTCGCATCTGGCCCGTGGCCGTGTCCCGTCATCGGCGAGCCTGCCACGACCTGCGGGTACGACTGGTAGTTTTCCGTCTTGACCAGGTGCAGGTACTGGGATGGATCCGTCGAGTCGGCCGCCGTCGAGTGATTCGGCGACCATGATGACTCGTTTGGCTGGTGGTGAGTCGGCTGGTATTGTACCTGGTGCTGATGCGCTTCGGGATACGACGCGCCGTGCGCTACCTCGGGGAGGTTGTCATTCTTTTTTTTCGCGCATTGTTTAGTCTTTTTGACTCATTGCAGTGCCATTTTCGATCGAGTTTTTCTTATGAAAAAAAAAAGAGAGAAAGAAAAAGAAACCTACCGCGGAAGCCATGCTACACGTGGTGCGATTCCCAACTGTCGTGCGTTTCCCAATAGCGATGCTATGTTGAAATTCGATGCGATTTCCCCGGAAACCACAATGAGACTTGCAACGGCGATCTATCAACAAGACGAGTTAAAAAAAAAAAAACTCGGCACCAGAAAGATAAAAGACACCACAAGAGAAAAGGAGGACAGACGCAAATCAAAGAAACACAATCAGGATACGCTCTTCCTAAATACGCATCATACATCATGCATGTCAGCATGACCCATGCTCACCCACGTCGGCGAACATAAGAGATGCTGTCTCATCTTCCACCTTGACACGCTCGCTGCCTTTTTTTTTTAATGTTATTATTATGGTTTCCTTGAGGAGGACTTGAAACTTCGTTTTCCCATTCGGCGCTGGCGGCCGCGGACGTGCATGTCTTGAATCTGTTCCTGGCAGTTCCCTTGGCTCTCGATAATCCAATACCTTGTCCGGATGTCCCAATCATGTCCGGCCTGCCGACTCACCCGCCTCGTCGCGTGGTGTCGTGTGGTGGGGGCAACACGGCTTACATGTTTCTTGGCGCCAGATATACGATGGCCGACCAGCCTCCTTGTTGGTGGTGCGGTTGATTCCTGTCAGCACTTGTAAGGTATCTCAAGATGCTATAATTTCCCTGTTTTTGGCCCTGGGAAGAAGGCTGAAAGTTTTTTTTTTGCCTTTGAATTTCCTTTTCGAGAGAGAGCAGGGATAAGACGGCCGGAATTCCAAATCTATAGCCTCTCGAAAATAGCCTTGTTCAACTCTCTTTCCTTCTTATCAAGGCCGCGCGTGAGGGAGCCTCGGGTTACTTCGCAGGAGCCGAAATTAATCAACAAACATTTGAAAGAAGGAGAAGAAAAAAATAAGAAAAATGCGTTATTTCATGTTCGCCAAGACAACGCTGTCCACGCGCAGGCACTCAAACTCTTGAAACCCGCAAAGAAACTCAATCGACACCAAGTCTTGGCCTGGCATTGACGTGTCCTTTGCGGACTTGCACGGCTTCGCTCTCTCTTTCTCGCTTCGATCCGACTTCCCGCCGGTCCACCGAGCGGGTCAAATCTGAGCGTGTTGAGTTGTGAATCCTGCCACGGCAGCACATTCCTTCGGCAGGCAAATTCTGGTATATTGTTACTGCTATTGTTATATTGGTAGGAAAAAGCAAGACAGAAAACTGCTCAACTTGACCTGCACCGACGACTACGCAATCAATGCATCAAGATCAACGAAACGGCCCCGTTTCGTCCAAATCCGTCGTCCACGACACGGCGACAAAGAAAAAAAGAACCTCCCCAACAGGTCTTCGTCTGCGACCTCATATCCTGATGATAGACTATTCAAGCAGGTCGAGCGCGAATCTCTCGCTATACCCGCATTATACCTACGCTGCATGAAATCGGGGCAGGATAGGAACGACGCATGAACTTTTTCGATCCCAGCCGTGAAGAAAGTCACATTCGGAGCCGCGGTTTTCCTTCTGTAGGATTGTGAAGGAAGAGAGAGTGTTTTGACAGAGTGGATGCTCGACGCGCTGGAGATTGGAGATTGATAATCTCCGTCTTTTTCATCCATGTTTACAGTATGTTCTTTGTACAGTTCTCCTTTCTCCTTCATTTTTTTTTTCTTTTTTTAAAAAAAAGGGAAAAAAAGTAGACCGCATGCCAAGTCCAGGCGAGTCGGGTCTGAATTATGTTTCTGCGTCTTTGTCGGCGTCTTTGTCGGTGTCTTTTCCCAACCAGATTTCCGGTTAGCGCCCGTTCTCTGATCAAATTCGGAGGCTCATGCACAAACCAAGCGCAGAACCGAGCACCACAAAGTTGGAAATGCGATGCGTTTTTCGCGCTTGTTCGTACCGACGAACAATCGAGATGAATGACAAGAAAACGAGAGAAAGTCGACTCAAACCATCAAGAACCTTTATGCTTTCAAAAGAGAGCATAAAAATGGCTGGGGTTTGGAAGATTGATTGATCGGTCATTCAATTCTTTCGTGTTTCCCCTCTACCTTCCCCCCTTCCATCGAAGACGCCCAACCCACGCCGCAAACTTGCGCACCTCTTCTTCCGCCAACAAGAGGTCCACCGTGTAAAACTCGCGAGCCAGCTCCTCATGCGTCTTGAACTGGTGGACAAAGCGATGACACGCCCCGCACAGCCACGCCACGTTCTGCAGGTCCTCCCTGCGGTGCCAGCCACGCTTCACGACCTTCTCGTGCACGAAGCGCGGGATCAGATGATGGTACGAAAGCGGGATCCAGTCCCGGTCGCAAATCTCACAGGCTTCGGTGCGGCTGGCCGACGATGCGGGCGGCGGTGTGGTCAGACTCTCGACGTAGGAGGTCATGGCCGGGAGGAGGAAATCCTCCGTCGTGGCCGGCAGTGGTGAGTCGAGCGTCGGGTCAGCAGATATGAGATTGTAGGTGACCAAGGTCTCGGAGACGGACGGCGGAAGGTCGAGAACGGAGAGGTCTTCTGGCGTGAGAGGCAGTGTGAACCGGGTTTGCACATCTTGAGATTCTCTCCATGAGCGGTGGTCCAACTGCTTGAGAGCCTGGGGAAAGCCTTCAAAGATGCTATCTGCTAGGTAGTCGATGAATTCGGAAAGGTCGTCGGCGTCGCTTTGAAGCTGCGACTCGGGCAGGTAAGATGAGACCGGTATAGTCTTTTTCGCAGATGACTTGGTCCGTCTTCGGCGTCCTGGTCCCTTTGTGCTGGAGTTATTGCTTGTGGCCGTTGTTTGTAAGAGGATGGACGAGAGACAGTCGCGAAATACGGCGAAATTGTCGCCGCCCCGACCTGTTGCGTCTTGAAATGAGCTCATGATGCAGTCACTATCGGGAGTGAATCTGTCACCAGGACGGGAGTCGGAAGTCAGGACAGAATAGTTCTTGGCTCAGAGAATTTGTACTGCGACGGGACCCAGAGGTCCAGTATCTGCATTATGGGTAAAAAAAAAAGGAACAAAGAAAAGAGTCTTTGAGGTGGCAACAAGATAAAGTAGCTTTTCCAAGCTAAATAACCGGGAAACCGGTTGGATTCAATTAATCGTGCCTTGTCCGAGGGAACACGGCTAGGAACGCGGGGTTGATCGAGGTGACAGCATCGACTCAAAATCAAGGGTGGGGTTGCTTCTGCTCTTTTAATCAACACAAACAAGCCGACACTGCCATCGACGTTTGACACTTTGTTCGCCACAGCTTCCCTGATCACTTGTACCAGCGTGGTTTATGTAGTCATTCAGCCTAAGTGGCCAGATCTTGCGTGCATCGGTTCACTGTCGGGTCGCCAAATCCATCTCACCGTGCGTAAAGCAGAATCCACTGGTAAAAGACTTACACGCCGGCAAGCACAGGAGTGATTTCCGACCGAGAAATGAAGAAAGTAGCCATTGCATTTGACCTCTACGGCACTCTGCTATCTACCGAGTCCATCGCCCGCGAACTGGGTAGGATCTATGGAGAGGAGCAGGCAAAGACAATCGCGGCGCAAGCGAGGCGATACCAGCTAGAATATACATGGCGGAGCAATAGCATGGGTTAGTTCATGAACCGACTTCAACGCCGTATTGAGCCAGGCCCTGGCCTCATTGACCGTCGCTTTGGACAATGATTTAGGACGACTTTGTCTCCTTGTAGTGTGAGCAGAATCTAGACTGACCCCAGGCAGGAACATATCGACCGTTCGACGATTTGACAAGACATTCATTTCGTCATGCAACAGCAGAAGCAAAGCTGTCCCTATCTGAAGACCATGAGGAGCGAATCATGGATGCCTACAATGGACTGGACACATTTGCAGACGTCCACAAAGGCCTTTTGGCCGTCTCCCAAATCGCGGAGATCGACCCCTACATATTCTCCAACGGGACGATGACCATGATCGAAGCCTCCCTGAAGACATCAAAATCCTTGGCCGACTCGCCAGTCGTATTTCAAAAGTCCAACATCGTCAGCGTCGACCCCTTGAAGGTGTACAAACCAGACCCGAGAACCTATCTGCACATGGCAAAGATGGCTGGATTGGAGTCACAGCCCGACAGGCTTTACCTCGTCAGTTCAAATCCGTTTGATGCCATCGGAGCTGTTGCTTCTGGACTAAAGAGTATTTGGGTAAGTCGAGAGAGTGCGCGGTGGATTGATGGGTTGAGTGGAGCACTCGACGTTGGCCCTACGGCCATTGCTGGAGGACTTTATGAAGCTGTGTGTGAAATTATCGAGAGGGAAGACCTAGGCGCAGGTAAATTAATTTGAGAAAACGGGGGAAGGGGGATTTCGGGCTTGAGGACCGAGTGGAACTGTGGTAGACGAACATGGGGTTTTCTTTTCTTTGTTCTCTCATCGTACATGGTGTTGCAGGCCAAGGCCGGCCGAAAAGGTCTTGGGGCCGGCTAATGCTTTACACTTTCACATGATTGAAGTGAGCAAAGGCATCTTGTCTTGGAAACTTGGTAGCGGCCGGCCTGGTTGGTTGTAGCGAGGTGCCAAATTGAGACTGCACTGTTGGCTTGGACGAATGTTGTTGTGGCTGCATATCTGGCGCGCAGGCAAGTCTGAACGTCCGATAGTTCCTTTCAAGAATAAGAAGAAACGAAACCTTGGTTCATGTCAACGTTGCTTCGACCGGACCGTGTTGTGGTGGATGCTAGAGACGGCATCATGATCAATCAGAATTGAAATCACATGCATGCATTGATGAGTCAATCTGATCTGGCTGGACTGGTGCCTGAAAACCTGGAAACCCCGGCCGCAGCCAATAGTGGCCACATGCAGGCGACGGGCGGTGGCAGCGGGTAGAATTGTCTGGTCTGGGGTCTGGTCTGGTCTGGGCCGGGAATTGTTTCAATGCCGCCGTGCTGGCTGGGTGGACGAACAACAACCAGCACATGCAGCCACGACGCTTGGCCTCTCTTGGACCTTTCCCGCTCCATTCGCCCAGGCTTTTTTTATTTTTGTATTTTGGGCGATTTTCCACTCCGAGCGTACTCACTTGACGTGCTGGCGACACGCCGTCTGTCTAATCACATTGACTACCTAGTCGACCTAGTGAGCACGGACCTTTTTTGCAGTCAGGTCAGGGCAGGGCACGACAGGTTCGATACAACACGATACGATACCACGTTGCCAAGCTGCTTCGTCCACATCAATACACATTGGGCCTACCCCGATCGAATCCCGCAAGTCTTCCGCCATGGCCTACGCGAGTGACCACGGCCAAGAACGCATCAGCTACCGCCGTCGAAAAGAAGATGGAGATTCGCGTGATGACTCCATGGGTCCACGGAAAGCTCCGGACGGATCTCGCAGTGGCCGCCGCACCTCCTCTCGTGACAGAAGACGGCGTTCGGAATCCCCTGCCCGGCATCGCCGCCACTACTATCGAGATGACGAGCGGCGTCGTGGCGGCCAAGCACGAACCAGCGACCGCGATAGCCAGAGTCATAGCCATAGCCGAGCTCCTACTAGACATTCTGCTTCTCGCAGTGAGAGGCACTCGGGCCATCGGCAACGTGCCACTGAAGATGCCGACGACTCTGGTGGAGATGATCCAAGATCACGTCGAAGCTCTGTCAGGCGGGGGGGACCGCTGCCATCCCAAGAGGCTTCTTTTGCCGTAACGAACGGCGAGGAACCTGAAAAACCAAAGGAGAAGCCTAATTTCAAGACTTCTGGTGTTTTGGCAGCAGCCTCCAATTCGGTTGCCCAAGTCGACGGAACATCGGTCGTGCTCAAGTACCACGAACCCTCGGAAGCTCGGAAACCACCACCTCGTGATCAGTGGAAGCTCTTCGTTTTCAAAGGCGCCGACATTGTCGACACAATTGAGCTTGGCCTGAGGAGTTGCTGGCTGATTGGACGAGAAAGGGCCGTGGTGGACTTGCCGGCCGAGCACCCTAGTATCAGCAAACAGCATGCCGTAATTCAGTTTCGGTATACGGAGAAACGAAACGAGTACGGAGACAAAATTGGCCGAGTGAAGCCATATCTGATTGATCTGGAAAGCGCAAATGGCACGATTCTCAACCATGACAAGATACCCGACAGTCGGTACCTGGAACTAAGGGACAAGGACATGGTTCAATTTGGCCACAGCACAAGGGAATACGTTATCATGCTGGCACCTCGACAATAAAGCCAACCCCCATCACAAACGACGAGAAAATGAGTAATGATGCATCTTGAAACAAAAGCCCTCCGCCGGGCAATCTCGGCGTATCTCATATTATTTGATCAAGACCAATGCCACATTGCTCTGCTACCAGGGCCTTCCCCCTTAGACGCAAAACAAGCGTGGGAGAAGATGTAAGAAATCCATGCGAAACTTCTCTTACTACGGCGTATCACCTTTTCACTGCCGCATTGTGCAAATCCATGCAAAGTGGCGTGGGTAAGTGTCTCGGCCGAGTGTACGGGCGTCATGATACGAAAGGCATTGGTTGAATTGACCAGCAGGCCGATATATGACAGAAAAGTCCCGCAGAGTCGCATCGGATGCAAGGCTACCGACGGCCGAGTGACGGCCCTACTTCAAGTCGTGGGCTGCTCCCCCTTCTTTTCATGTTGGAGTGGATCAATCAAAATGGTCGGCTGCAAGATGGCTCATGTTCTCGACGGAAGATGCTCGGGGCATAGTCATGGGCGAGAAGGAGTTTGGTGACTCGAACTGATGGTTTTCACACATAATAACAATAAGAGCCCCTTTTCCAAGCCTGGAATGGTGGTGCTGAGAAGTTGCCGCCATGTAACCCTAACGATTTTAACTCTGGCGCTATCAAAAAACCGTCACAAAGCGGCGCAACCCTAGTTGAAACATCAAAGTAGCAAGTCGGGCCAATGAATTCAGTCTTTTCACCCTCATCTATCTGAAGAGGGTGTGCGATCACACTTTCTCGCATTCATCTCATGGTTACACACTGCGCCTTTCACCATGTTTTTTGTTGATGCGAAAATTGTGGTCGCAACTCGGCTGGCCAATGACACTTCAGAAGTTGCCTTGATCTCAGCACACAAGTAAGTAACGCTACTCTACTCACCTCATGAATGTCGAATTCTCTGTTTCATGAGTTAACGGGTTTTAAATGCTTCGTACTAGCTAGCGGATGGACGATGAGAACTTACAGTTATATGCTGGGCGCCCATCTGTCACATGCGACATGTGAATCGACGCATAAGGGAAGTTGTCACGCCTCAAAGTAAAACAAGTGCTTGAGCCCACCTAGGCGAACGCGTGCATGGACCGTCTCTCACGTTTTCTCTCTCTATGTTTACGCCACCTTGTCTTCGCCAACTCGCCTACAGGACAGCCGATATGTCCCAGATATGTTGCCCAGAGGAAATCTCGAGCCAAGAGGGTGTGTTCTTGTTAATTCGTCAAAGAGCCTCCTTCCACGAGGCGGACTGTCCACTAACCTAGCTCCGTTCAAGTTCATCCTTTCTCGGCCGATCGTCTCGTAGCCGGACAAAGTGATTGTATTCTGTATAAGGACGGAGCTTAAATTCGCATTGTCCACTAGTTCCCTCGACTTCTACATCCAGGCTGCCTCTTTCGGCATTTCCCCCGCTCATTCTCTTGATTCAATCTATTCCTGGTCAGCCTCCGGCAGTGGGGGGAGGAATGGCACCCCGAACAGAGGAAAATATGGGTGTGACAGCATTAGGCATACTCGCTACCAGACAAAGCTTTGATGGTGCATACATAGCTTGGTCTTGTCATGGACCCCCCCCCCCCCCCCCCCCCCCCCCCCCCCCCCCCCCCCCCCCTTCTCCCCTATCGTGCCTCTATAACGTTGCGTCGCGTTTCCGCAGGCATTACGAGTCCGATTCCTTGGTGTGGCAGCACTGTCATCTCAGAAAAGACTGGATGGGTCTCTTGGTAGCGGCCGCGTCAGTCTAGCCTCTGTTACTGTTGCAGGTTCAAGAAGACGAAAACGAATCCGCTTCTCGGTACTCGCATCCATGGTGTATGAAATGCGAAAGGTGGGCTCAGATGAAGAATAGCAATGGGGTGAAGTGTTCTATAAAGGCAGACGATTTGTCTCTCATTCCGAAGTTTATCGGTCCAGCATCATACTAACTCATAAGCCTTCTTTTGTTTTGTTTCATGATTTTATTTTGATTACTCGGAAATCACTAGCACCGTTTTGTTTGGCAACCTTTGTGACGTTCAACTTCGGCAATTCGACTTTACTACTTTCGTCTTAAAATCCATTTCCATTTTCTCTTTTCTCTCCTCTAAATAGTAATCATGGTAGGTTTTGCTTTTCTTTTCTTTTTTTTCTCCTTTCACATTCTTGGATATTCACAGACGTATATGTGTGCGTGGGTGGGTGGATGTGGGCAAAACTTGACTCCGACCACGCATCCTGCATAATTGCTTGATGATTTCTCTTTTTACTAAAACAAGACGAATTCGTAGTCTCCTTCACCACTACCCATCGAGCGCTACGAGACGAGCGCCATCTACACCCACCCTGACGCCAAAGTCGACATCGTCCTCGTCCACGGGCTCAACGGCGACCCCGAAAAGACATGGACGGCAAGCAACGGCACCTTTTGGCCGAGGAATCTCCTCCCGACGGCCCTCCGGGGCGCCCAAGCCAACATCCTTACATACGGATACAACGCCGACGTGTACTCGCGGAAGAATGACCGCAGCGCCAGCGACAACTTCATCCACCAACACGCCCAGACCCTCGTGACCAACCTCACCATGTTCCGCAAGAGTGAAGGCACGCACAAGAACCCCATCATCTGGGTTGCCCACAGCCTAGGAGGCATCCTCGTCAAGCGCGCCATCCTCTATTCCAACGACGTCAAGGCCACGCACCACGAGGATTACCGCTCCATCTTCGTCTCGACGTTCGGCCTCATCTTCCTCGGCACGCCGCACGCCGGCTCCGACGCCGCGACATGGGGTCTCATGCTGCAGGGCATGGCCGATGCCATCATGCCCCGTCGCTTCTTCGAGTCGGAATCCGTCCTCCTCAAGACGTTGAAAAAGGAGAATGAGACGCTGGCCAATATCAACAACCACTTTCTGGACATTTACCAACGTTTTCGCATCCACATGGTTCATGAGAATCACAAGACGGATATCAAAGGCACCAAGTATGTTTGTTTCTTCTTCTTTTTTTTTGTCCCCCATCGTTTGCACCCCCTCCCCCCCCCCTTTTTTTTTTATCAGTGTTTCACCACCGCCTTCTCATGGCTATTTCGACTAACCGATTCTCCTTGCTCCAGAATCACAATCGTCGAGTCCGGTTCGGCAAGCCCCCAGCTCCCGGGCGTGACATACTACGGCGTCGAAGCCTCCCACTCTCAGATGTGCAAGTTTGCCGGCCCCAACGCCCCCGGTTTCCGGGCCGTATCGACAGATATTCGGGAGTGGGTGCATGAGGCGCCCGCCATTATCGGCGCTCGATGGAGAGTGGAAGAGCAGGAAAAGGCATTCCGCATGCAGCAGGATATAAGAGAACGCATCTCTCCATTCGTATGTCACCCTTCGTATTTCCTTCTATCGTTCCCCGTTATCCACAGACAAGACAAACTAACGTGTTTTCCCACCAAAGATCTCTCCCTCTCCTCCCTTCACCACGGATCCTTATCAGCGCCACTCCTTCGACCTGTCCAGCATCTCCAGTCTGTGCCTTCCCATCTCCTCCGTATCTGCCTCCGCATCCACCTCCTCCGCTTCCGCCTCTGCCGCAGACCCCACCTTCGCAGTCCCCCGATCCCTTCTCACGGACAGCGCCTTCCCGACCGTCACTGTCGGAGGCCGCATTCTGCCTCCGGAGGAAGTCCAGGAGTTGTCGGATCAGCTGTACAAGTTGTGCAGACGAAGCATTTAATACCATCAAGATGCAAAGAAAAATAATAATAATAATCAATAATTGATATGGGTCCTTTCACGCAATATGGCATGGGTTTTTAAGATGAGCGAACATTTGCTTTCATTCGCCTATATGAAAAGTTCTTTCTATCTTTTTTTTTCATGGTTTCCTGTTTTCTTCTTTCTGTAAAGATAATGCGCTCGCGAGGGCATAATGGATATGGCGTTTTGCTATCGGGTTTTGTGGTGTAATTTGATTATTTTTCTGTTTTTTTTTTTTTTTTTTTTTTTTCAAGCGAAACTTGTTATGCTCTTTCTTTCTTTTTGAAGCGTTCAGTTCGCTCTTCAGTATATAGGTTCTTCCTTGAGACAATACAAAATACGGTACATACATAATGATCACGTTTTCCACAATTTTTCCACATTAAACTTTGCTGTCCTTTTTCGTGGCGACTTGTGTATGTTGGTAGTATTAATCGTCTTCATTCCCCACATGTCTATTTCTCTTCTTTGGATTCCCATCCAGTTCCCTATTTCCGCTGTTTAGTAATCAGAAACTGGATTGCGGTGTCAGGAGCATATACAGCATGTCTCGAGTGGAGATTCATTCCCATTCTGCTGACTTGCGTACATGAATATCTGTGACAGGGATCTGTGACACCATTTTAAGGCTACTTGGCTTGCGCACTATGGTATCCGATGCCTCTAGATGAATCTCACCCTTGACGGAGGAAGATTATGTTTGTGTAGAAGATCTGTCTTTCGCCATGATCACAAGTGGCCTACCACGTGTTTTTCTTTGTACTGTAGGGATGCTGACCCGTCATCTGTGAGACAGTTCCGGAGCAACATGCTGTTTCATGTCACTACATCCACTGTTCTAGACGCTCTCAACAGGCCATCGTCATCCGATGATCACTGCTATTGCGTGCGTTCCACTTCAAGTGGAAGATTCTTCACATTACGCACTTCGGAAGTAACCCTTAATGTTGTAAATGGAGTCAGTCAGCGTATCAGCGGCTTGCCGTCACACCACACGTCTAAGTTTGACTATGATGCAGCTCTTGATCAACGCAATCGCAGTGCATTTTCTTCATCACCTTTCTATTCAAACACTGACTTCGTGGCCTTGGGTTATGACAATGTCACTCCGATGCGTTTGGAGGTAAGAACGGTAAACCTGTTTGAGAAAGAGGAACGGGTGGGGGTGGGAAAAGTCAAGAATCGCTTGCATTCGCTTGCATTATTCTCTTCTTTTTGCACGCGAGACTTTCTGATTTTAAGCTTAAGCTGCACGAAATGTCATTCATGCGCTTACCCAATACTTCGAAAGAGGTCAAGCGAAGCGTGAAAGGGTTGAAATGGGAATTGCCCCATGAGTGGATAGGGTCTTGGTGTCGATGTCCCTGAGCACCTGGTCCAGCTGAAAAAAAAGAAGAAAAAAAGAAGAGAGAGAAAAATTTTCTGTCGATTTTGCCTCTCCCTTGCTCGACAAAAGCCGCCGTAGTGCGAAAAGTCGATGTTGTCAGCGCATCAGGGCATACGACGTAGCAGCAGTAGTGGACTGCTCTCGGACGGCAGAAGCCATAAACCTTTCGGCCAAGCCACAAAAAAATATACCGCGTCGCCGCAAATGTCGTTTGAATGCACTCGGCACCCGCAAAGTAGCTAAGATGACCTTGGCCGCAATTAAAGACGCCAACTACCGAGCAAGGCGGTCCGGCAGAAACCCTAGACAATGCGTTGAGACATCTCCACAAGTCAGCGTGAGATCATGAACACCTAACTTGACAGAACGCATATGCAAGGTATCCTGCGCTGCGCAGCTGCCCCTGACCAAGATCTTTCGTGACGCGTGTACCGAATGACCTTACCGCACGGCCTTAGCGCATGGCACAAATTTAGAGATGGAGAATTATATGTCGACTTCGTAGGGCTCAAGCTACTTCCGTCCGGGTGTTTCTTACCATGAACAAGACAACAGGAACGGGCTCAGAATGGTTGACAGAATTTTGACGCCGAAGCTCCAACAAGGCGCAGTAGACATATCTCAGGCGTCGGCGTCGAGCTCGTGGAGATTGATGGACATATATCAATTGTGAGACGATCCAGTATAAAAAAGCCATATCACGTGTTGAGAGAATTGAGTTACGAGTGTTGACTCTCGAGTGATGTCGAGTGGTGGAGTCGTACCTCATGTTGCCGCTTGACTTTGGCATCCCTGGCGTAAGACGAGGCAACAAGGCAGTGGGTGAGTGGATCGTGGACCGACTTGGCGTTGCGGCAGACGTACATTGCTATGAAAAATGCCGGTGTAACTACATGACGGCCAATGGAAGTGCAAGAATTTGCAATGAAGAACGTCCGAGTACGGCCCCGATTGGCTAAACCATCGAGGACGCAGAATAGGGATCCGAAAATGGAGCCACAAACAGTTGCCAAATCCCAACGGTGCATATGTGTGATTTTGATTATTTGATTTGTTCAATTCTCAATTTTGTGTTTCCTCTTTCGCTGCTGTGCGCCTCAGCGCATGGACATGACATGCGGCGCGTATGATTGCAGTTTTGTACAACGCATACAACGTGTGCAACGTGTGCAACGTGTGCAAAGCGGAGGATGGTCTCTCAAGCCGTTCGTTGGCTGCCACCCTGTGACGGCGAAGAAGCCACAGCCACAGCCTAGTCTCGACGGCGGAATCGGAGACGGTGCTGCGATCTATGTTTGTACATAACGACATGCCCAGGCAGGTAGGTAGATGCGTAGATGCGTATGCGTAGGTCCGTAGGTCCGTAGGTGCGCATGTGGGCAGGTTTCCTGTAGCCAGAGCCAGCATCGGAGAAAACCAGGGCGGCAGGCACATCTGGGCATATTCGGATCCCAAGATGAGTGTGATTCATTGATCGTCCGACCAGACGCGTGGCAGATGCAGGCTGGACGTAGACGCAGATGCAGGAAGAGGCTGGTATCAGGTCAGCTAAGCCATGCTTGGTACTTGCCTAGGTGTAGGTACATACCTGGGTGCCAACTTAGGCAGGCACATACATACATACATTGGCATGTATGCATGTATGTATTTGTGTATATACCTACCTAGATACATAGCTGCTATCATGGTCGTGCGATGCCGGAACTGGAATCGGGCCACCGCCATCTGGGCTTTGAAACGAATCGTTGTCAAAGTAGCGAACATACGCGAAATGATGCTTGAATGATGCTTGAGACAGGAGGTCAGTTTGTTGAAAAAATCGGAAATCCCCGTTGAGTAAAGTTAGGAAGTGTCTGGTCTGGTGCAGTCTGGTCTGGTGCAGTCTGATCTGGTGCAGTCTGGTCTGGTGCAGTCTGGTGGTGCGGTCTGGTGGTGCAGTGGTGTACTGTATTGTGCAACGCGCAAGCGACCAGACCAGACGTCACCGCCTCGAAATACTAGCATCAATCAGTCCTGACAGCCGGCCCTCTTTTCCTCCTGCATTGGCCAATTTGTCCACATGCAGTCTGCAGCAATGTGTAAATGACTGCCATGCCAGACTGCCAGGTCGCAGCTTCCAAATGGCTGAGCTTGGCTTGCCGTCCATGTAGCCCTGTCAGGGGTCGCTCCTGCCTCTGCCTGCCGTGTTCGAATTGGCGTCTGGTTACTGGTACGGTGGTCCGCTAGTCTGCCTTTGTGGTTTCTTTTTTTTGTTGTTCTTTGTTGTTCTTTTTTTTTCCGATAATTTTGTTTTTTTCGGCTTTCTGTCGTATGGCCTTCCCTTCCTCCTTTCCGACTTCATTCATGCCTGCAGACTCGACAGTAGCAGAATCCTCTATGATTCTGCCCATCAACAGTTCACGTGGCAACGATTTTGCCCCTCGTCACTTGGCCCGGGCTCTCCGTACCAGTTATTCGACTCTGTCAAAAAACGACCATGCAAACTGCCTACGCTATATCTGATTGGATACTGGACTGACAACGATGTCTGGCTGACTTATCCGGGAGCCGCTAGCGCCGCTGCGTCAAGCGTCTCCACTATGTCTGGCAGCGAGCATCCAGGGTTACCCTGCTTCTGCTACATCTTTTCATCTTTTTTTCCTCCTTTCTTTTCTTTTCTTCCCATTCTCATTTTCTCGCCCTGGCTTACGCGAACTGCGAATGGTATAGCGGCGCCGAAAAGTCGGGCAATTCCAACATAGGAAACACAACTTCATACTGCACGTACCTGGTGCCTAGTGACAACTACCCATTCACATGAAAGGCCGGACGTGAAAAGCTCTCCAAATGGCCAGACGCCAATCAAGAGTTATGTTTGGTGCCAAGAGTGGAAGAATGGATCTTGCTAGGATCTCGTCTGAGCTATCGGGAGACGGTCTCCACTGGCAGATCGTCATCATGCCGCCGGTGCTCCATCCTAATCCACGCTTCGGCGGTTTGCTGCAAAATCACGGTCGAGGAACACTATGCACACGATCCCTGGAGGGAGTAAAAGAAAGAGAAAAAGAAAAAGAAGACGCAGAATATCGGACCAGCCCTCGATAAAAATCCCGCACTGCCGTGATCGTGGTCCTTTACCCACCGCAATTCCACCCGTACCCTGAGTACAACCCGAGACACCGCAGCATGGTGCTTTGCCCAGCCGGGCATCGGACGCCATGTCCAGGCTGCTTTTTCCTGGCTCGTCGGCAACGGCCCTTCGGGTGTCCCTAGATTGTAGATTGGGGCGTCTTCATATTACACAGGCATTCTTGTTGTTGGTTGAAGCCAAGGACCATGACGCTATACCCATGTGCATGGCCCGGAACACAAAATGCCCCATGAGTGCGAGGAGGAACCCTGAAATTTTCGGTTGCTTGTCGAGGTCGGCGAGTTTCATAAATGAAGAATTCGCGAGTCCAGTTTTTCTTGACGGATATATAAAGTCTAGATAAGTCCTCGTCCATCTAGTTTCGAATTACTTTATCTCTATTCAACCTTCTCAAGTCCTCCATCCCTTTTATACTTCACAAGTTTATTCAACACGTCATAAATCCTTTTGTTCTCCTCCCTTTTTCTTTTGAACTCTTCAACATCCACATAACACTGTCGGGTGACCCATCCCATCTACTATCTAGTTCCTGAATTCAACACCAACCCGCCATGGCCCCATCCGCAATTTTTCCTGATTTGCCTTCCGAGCGTCACTTCTCGGTAAAGAAGGGTTTTGAGGCCCAATTCCGGTCCCGCTGCAGTTCTTTGTCGTCTGTGCCATCATCTGTTGCTTCCATCCGGCTGAATGACGGCAACTCGATCCCTCAGGTTGCCCTCGGTGTCTACAAGGCACCCAACAGCCAAGAGACTGAAGATGCTGTCACCGCTGCCCTTGAGGCTGGCTATCGTCACATCGACTCGGCTGCCCGCTACGCCAACGAGGAAGCCTGTGGACGTGCTATTCGTCGTTGGCTTGGGAAGACAGGTACTCCCCGGGAGGAAGTCTTTGTCTGCTCCAAGCTCTGGGATGCCGACCATGGCTATGAGGCCACCTTCATGGCCTTGTGCACTTCTCTAGAGAAGCTGGGTCTCGACTATCTCGATCTCTACTTGATTCACTCTCCTGCTGAGAACGAGCAGAAGCGATTGGAGAGCTGGCGTGCCCTTGAAATGGCTCAGAAGCTCGGCAAAGTCAAATCCATCGGTGTATCCAATTTTGGTGCTGCACACATTAAGAACCTTCTGGAAAACGCCACGGTCGTACCAGCTGTCAACCAAGTTGAAGTACATCCTTTCTGCCAGCGAGAGGCACTCGTAAAGCTATGCAACAAGCACGGGATCAAGATCGAGGCCTACTCGCCGCTGGCTCGTGGAAATAAGCTGGAGGATCCTACAATCAATGCCATTGCCAAGAAGTATCACAAGACGCCTGCACAAATCTTGCTCAACTGGAATGCCGCTCGCGGCAACGTCGTCCTGCCCAAGAGCTTGACCGTCTCTCGCATCCAGAGCAACCTAGACAGCTTCGACTTCACAATGGCTGCCGAAGATGTGGCGTCCATCAACGCGCTGGGCTCTGAAAATTATATTACTGGTTCCATGCACAAGTCTGCTGACTAAGTACATTTCATGGCTTGCTCGAGCGAAACATTTTTCTGAGACGTTCATCTCTATTCTTGGAACGGCAAAGGCGTTATTCTTTATGATGGGGATCCAACGAAAAAGGCAACCAACACGACCACAGTCAGAAAACACACAAAGCATAAGCCCATGCATACGCAAAACATGGTGTCCTGACTCGCTTGGGCAAGCTAAAAATGTGGAGATTGAAACCACAAGCACCTAATGTCAAAGGGAGGAGTGGCGTGAAGCATGGCGTTTTATTATCTTGTTATACCTTTATTTTAGATCTGCTGTTGATGCTGGCACCCAAGCTTTGGCGATGTAGGCACAGGGAAAATAGACTGGGACAGGGGCGTTTTTCATTGTTTACACCGTTTGAAAAAATACATAGCTGAGTTGGTTGGTTTCATCCCACTGACCAGACTGGTAGATCAGTTGTGGCTAGAACAGAAATGCAATTACACAAGTTACCAAAACGCCAGAAAAATAAAAATAAAATGTTTTTGATGCAATGTGCTCCAATGGCAGACCAGGCCGGGGCACAAAGAAACGGTCAGTACTTCATTGCTTTACGACACATGGATCTGTCTGTGCATGGCATGCTTCCACGGCAGCACGGCAGCACGGCCGCGTGGTAGCACGGCAGCTTGTACCAGACCAGCAGTCCGAACCAGACGCATCATGGCCGGGCATGCACAGCGCATGTGTGCTATTTGGTATGTGAGCACATGATCAAGTGAAAAGGGGGGGGGGGGGTGCCTGAAGGTGGGTTGGAACATGTATTTACGCTATAGAGCGAAATAAGCGTTCATTCATCTCAGGGGTAGTGCAACCCTCTTGGCACATGACGCTTCCATTTCCAATGCCGGCAGCATCCCATGGATTTCAATCTAGATCCGCTCCTACTGAGGCGGTTCCGGCCTCTGTGTGGCCGGTGGCAGGCACACCCACTCGTTTGAGACGATTTCAGACGAAATGACGTGAGCCGTCAAGGCAGCATCAATTCGCACAAGACTCTTTACGTATTAACTGAGCGTACAATGTATCTGTGTGTGTGTGTGTGTGTGTGTGTGTGTGTGCAGTTCACGATGGGGAAACACAGGGAGAATGAGCGCAAGATGAAGTCGGTCGGCGTGCGTAACCGAAACCAACAAATATGAATGAATCCTTTGTTTTACTTGAAAAAAAGTAAAGGCAAAA
The DNA here is from genome assembly GCA_018360255.1 of Claviceps maximensis. Classification (NCBI taxonomy): domain Eukaryota; kingdom Fungi; phylum Ascomycota; class Sordariomycetes; order Hypocreales; family Clavicipitaceae; genus Claviceps; species Claviceps maximensis. The sequence continues at coordinate 18,028 of SRPZ01000400.1, forward strand.
AAGAAAAAAAAAACCGAAAAGGTGAGTCTTGCATTCTAACCATTCACCGTAGGGGGCTCAACGAAACGTTGGAAGAAACTTCAAGCATATCATCGGAACGAATAAAACAGAACAAGAAGAAAAAGAAAAAAATGACAAGGGCGAAAGGATGGAAAATTGAATATGCTTTCCTATTTCATGTTATCCGATCTCAATCTGGTCTCGGTAGGTCAAGTCCCTCGTAGCCCGGGGAAAAGGAAGAAAAGAAACGAGAAGAAAGAAAAGGAAAGGAGACAAGGGGAAAAAAACAAATACATAGAGGCAGGAAAGGGGAAGGTTACAGCCCGTGTAGACGACTGGGAATGAGATAAACGGGGTTGCTTTAATGGAATGACGGAAGAGGAGGTGGGGCAGCTTATGTGTGGTGCTAGATCTTTATTTCCTTTTGTCCTTTTTTTCCTTTTTTTCCCTTTTTTCCCTTTTTTTCCTTTTTTTCCTTTTTTTCCTTTTTTTCCTTTTTTTCCTTTTTTTCCTTTTTTTCCTTTTTTTCCTTTTTTTCCTTTTTTCCTTTCCTTTGCTTCCTTTTCCCTTCTCTTCCTTTTCTTCTTCTCTTTATATACCTTCCTTACTTAATTATCTCGTTTTAGTCTTTCTTTTTTGGGGTTTCCCTTTTCTCCTTGCTCATGATTATATACATGCACCACCGCGGCAATAGACATGCGGGGGATTATACTGATGACACGACGCAACACATGCCACATGTGTTGAATATGAGGTAGCGTCGCTATTCCTCGAGAACAGATGTATACGGGTTCTCCGCGATGACTTCAAAGAGTATTCCTAGAATCAACTTACCATTTTGAACAGGGGCAAAAACAAAATGCCTGGTGTCTGATTGTGGTGTTTTTGTTTTTGACTTATTTGTGTCTCAGCCACACGGTGCACGAGAACGGCGGCGCAGGACATGAAAAACTTGAAACATGGACATTTTCATGATGAATGTTTGACACGATTGTCTCGAGTAGGGGAGTTCAAAGACAAGGGCAAGAGGGGTGTGTGTGTGTGTGCAGGTGCAAAGCAGGCGCAGGCGCCGCGGCCTTTAGATGCACATGTCATTTCATGCAAGTAAACGTTGAACGAGAAAGAAAGAAAAAGGAAACCCGAAAAACAAAAAGGTAAATGAACGAATAGCTCGTCACACCTAGCCTACACTCTTAGGATTAAGAACGGCTAGCCTAGAGAGGAAGAAGAAGTAGAAAATAAAATAAAATAAAAGTTATTAAAAAAGGTAAAGAAGAGAAAGAAAAGAGAAAGGTAAAAATTAAGATATAGCAAAGTCATTGGCTTCTAGATTATGTTTTGTTTTTTTGTTTTTTTTTTTTTGTTTTTTTTTTTACCTCGCGAAATGCATGCATGTCTCTCAGTCTTAAACGCCATCTACCTACCCAGCTAGGTACCTGCCCCTTTATCGCCCTATCAATCGATACATCACGCAGAAAGTAGTCAGGTTTGTGGCCCGTCATATGCGCATGCATGCTTACATGCATTTGTACTCTTGACAGAAATCCTAGACCCTAAGAGACGAGATGACGGGCCATGTAATGTTTGTACATGTACTTTGTTTTCATTGTTCAACTGAGTCACCTGTTTCATTTTGCGCTGTCTCTCTCTTTTTTTTTTTTTTTTTTGCTTTTTTTTCCCCTGTCTTCGAACATGACATTCTGAAGCGCAGCTTACGGCGGGTCGTAGGTAATCCCAAATCATTCACACCAAGTCATGTCTGTCTGACAGCACCAGACCAGACTCTGTTCCGGACTCCGGAGATGAAGCCGTTGGTGCGTGTGACGCTCACATCCTTGTGACCGGCCGGTTCAACAATTACGTGCCAGACACCCGCCATGCTTGCGAGGCCGCGTCTGTCACCGCCATGCCCGTGCAATACACGTCGGACCCAAGAACGGAGATATGTACATATGAACAAGACACACGAGATCGCAATCCTCTTTGATTAACTCGCACCCCTTTCCACACCCCTCCCCCCCCCCCTGACCCCGGTCCATTTCCTACCCTGGCCTGGCGCCAGCATATCCGGAGTCTTATTTCCCTATCACCCGTTAATGACAGAATGGTCTCGAGTCTTGACCACGATCCCAGAATCTGTCCGGGTCGGTCCGGATCATGTTCCTTGGCAGCAGGGGGGAGGGGTCCGGAGGGCTTATTTCCTGAGCGTATCGTTGGCGTGCCGCGTTGTTTGTGGCTTTGAACTTACGGTGAGCATATATACATTACATACAGCACACACGCACACACAGCTTGACTAGCATGGGTAAGAAACAGACGAGTATGGATAGCAGAAAGGGTTTTCTTTTTTTTGAAACTTGACAGACAAAATGTGTCGGAGGAGAGAGTGAAAATCAATGCATGTTGCAGACCCTGAGACGAAGCGGTGAGTTGTTGCTGTGCTTTGAAACGTGTTGTCTCTGCTAAACGTGTTTTTTCTTTTTTCCTTTTTTTCTGTTCTTTTTTCCGTCCATTTGTTTTAATAAAATAGAACGGATATTATTCCGTGCCGGTGTCGCAGCTTGGCAAAATCGGATGGCTGCATGTGCGCAGAACAAGAGGGAAAAAAGCCACGTTCTCTAGGGTAGCATCGAATGCTTGTTACCTTTAAACATGGTCCAGTTGCCTATTTTGCATGTGAAACATTGACTTTCTTTCACCTGATCATGACGGTCGGCGACCTTGAGATTCTTTCAAGTCCCATCAGGTCTTTATACTTTTTTTTTTTACCTCCAGCGGCTCTATTTGTGCCGGGGCGGGCAGCAGGCTTCAGCTCTTGGCGCGCACTTCCTGCGCCTCAACTAAGCCGTGGGCATGTGAAAGGGATTTCGTCCCATCGCGACAACTCCCCCCAGTTTGCACGCGTCCATCGGGCTCGGCATCCTTTGTCGTGTCGCAAAGCTGGCAATGATTTCCATGTTGGGAGGAATGAAGGCGCCGGGCGCCGAGCGCCAGCGGCCATCACGAGTCCGCGACGTCGAGTGGGAGTCGCGCCCATGACGCCAAGCTGACCGGACCAGACCAGCTGGGCCTCGCAACTCGGACCCGGGAAGTCATGGCTCTGCCGTCTGGAATGGTCCAAGTATCTGTGAACTTTAGATTCATGATTGATCGGGCAGCGTCACTTGAGTGGTTGACGTGGTGAATAACGCTGCTCGTCAACGTTCTTCATTGCGCGGCGGATTTCTCCTCATTTCGATACGCAACGCCGTGTTCGAGGAACTACAATCCGCGTCACCCGGGGTATAAATATCCTATCAGACCAGACGGATTTGTCGACGCTCCCGGTCAAAGCTGCAAAGTCGCCGCTGACGGCTCACGGCTCACGGCTCACGGTCCCGGCTCACATTTCACATTCGAAACCCGCCATCATGGCGTCAACGACAAAGTTCTATCAGTCTCAGATCGGCGGCGCGTCCGTCATCAACTACAGCTACACCGACTTCCCTGAAAAGCTCTTCCTCAACGACGTGTACTACTTCTTCGTCTACTCCTGGGCCGTTCCGCGAGTTCTCTTGCCGTTCTGGCCATGCGGGTCCGATGCCCTCGATGAGCTATATCCGGACCTTCACAACATGTTTTGCGTTGCTCTTCAAGCCATACTCACGATGCTGCAGCTCGCCTTCCTCCTTGCCCTTCCCGGGACCATTTTCCTCCCGCTGTGGGTGAGCGGGACTGCAGTGGCTGCTTTTTTTGCTTTGAACTGGGTTTTGTGCAGGCTGCTCAACTCTGGGAACCTGACGTTTACTTCCGACGTGAAGTATGCGCAGGACAGGCCTGAGCACGCGCATGAGCAGTGGGTGTATCTCAATGGCATTGCGACTGGGTAAGTAGGAGAGATAAAAAGAAAAAAAAAAGAAATCAAAAAGACAGATTGCGCATTTTTCTCATCATTCTTTCTATTCTTGGCAGGTATGTCGCGTCTAACTCATATGTGCCGACAGAGACCACTGGATGAAAAACAACTTGAACAGACTGGCGCTCACTTTTGGTCGTCCCGTACTGGGCATACACAACAAAACCGCGGGAATCTTGTTCGACATCATCGAGTGCATGATTCAGCGGAATCTCACGTACGCGACCCGCGACGTCCGCATTTGCTATAGAATCCTTCGTGAGTTATTGTATGATCCAAACAAGTCCAAGATCATCTTCATTCTGCACTCTCAGGGGGGCATAGAAGGCGGTCTTGTGCTTGACTGGCTGTTGCAAGAGATGCCACAAGATCTGCTTTCCAAGTTGGAAGTGTATAGCTTTGGCAATGCGGCGAACCACTTCAACAATCCGCATCGGCACATCGCTTCCCAGGTCTTGGAAACGGTGAGCCCCGAAGCCGCCGTCAAAACGTTTTATTCCGAACCGAGCCTGTCGGCAGCCGTCGTAGGCCGCGTGCAAGCAAAGACCAAAGACGGCGCGGCGGCACATGACTCTTTGGCAACGTCTAGCAGGGACAAACTCACTTCCTTGTCCTCGCCACGCACATCAGTGGCGGCCAAGGACAGGGCCATTGGCCACATAGAACATTACGCGCACACGACCGACTTTGTGGCCCTATGGGGCGTGCTGCATTTTGCCACGGGCAAGATGGCATCTGCACAGGTTCCACGATTCATGGGACGCCTGTTCAGCCGCGCCACTGGCCGTGGCGGTCATTTGCTGAACCACCACTATCTTGACGGGATGTTTCCTCTGAAGCGTGACCCGACGACGGGCGAACTGACTGGGGCGGATGAAGAGAACGAGTTCATGGAAGAGGCAATCGAGTTTGACGACGACAAGGATAGAATGGCAGATAGCAGAGAAGCCTTTGAGATTGCCTACTTGGGCACGACAAGGCTGGGGACCGGCCACGTTGCGACGCCACTGCCAAAGGGGGCCGTGGAGGAGATACGGAGCAAATCCAACGTCAAGGTCAAGGAACTCAGTAGGCTCTGGAGCTACAGAAACGGACAGAGCCCCGGAAAACATGTGGGCAATTCGTCTTGAGCAACTGAGCAGCTGTCGAGGCAAAGGTTTCGTGCCAGGTGCGGTCGATGCCGAGGTATAAAGTATGAGAGTGGATGTTGGCAGCATGTAATTTGCGAGTAGTTTTGATGCGAAACCCATCTGGCGGAGGACGAGGGACTGTATGTGATGCGGATCTGACAGACTGTCCCTACCTCAGTATGATGATGGTTGTATAATTGGTCAAAGAATGATACTCAATTGTGTGTGTTCTTTTTATTATTCGCGGCGTCGCGAATGCCTGGATTTGCGATGCCCCGTCGGGGAGTACTGCCCGATGCACCAGACGACTTATTTCCGAAGACGGGGAAAGGGGAATCGCTCCGGACCCCGGGGTGACTAGGAAGGCAATGAGCCGTGAGTGAAGGCAATATTGAAGAAGAAGAAGGGGAGGGGGAAAGCAAAGCAAAGCAACACACGTCATCGTGGATCGCCCGGGTCGTAGTGGGCCGGTTCATCCCGCATGCAATAAGTCCCAGTCCGAAGAGCGGATGACGAACAAACAGGGGTCCAGTTACACCAGATACGCTAGCGATGGAAAGAAAAAAAAAAGTGGATGATTTCTCCGAGCGGGAGGACCGGGGAAAAAAAAAACAACAAAAAAAAGCAAGAAAAACAAGAAAGGATAATAGGCAAATTATAAAAACGTTTTTGCAAATAAATAAGAATAAAACCAAACGTAAAAAAGAATCGCCTTCTCTACCACAACAGCGTCTTGCTATGGGAGGCGAGGTCTCGACTTTTCCTCCCGTGCCTTCACAACGAATACCCCGCTCCCCATGCCGTTTCCGAGGCTTTTTCGGCGCGCGGGCGCAGCGGACGCGCGTGGCCGTCGCGGAGACGAGGACGAGCGACCCGAGGGCGG